>CM059449.1:13113642-13296968 GCA_030390025.1 Squalus acanthias
CCCCCCCCCCCCTTCCCCCCGGCTGATCTGCGACCTAACTCCATATCCCTCTATACTTGTGGTTAACAAAAATCTATCAATCTTAGATTTAAAATTAACAATTGACCTAGCATCAATTGTCATTTGCGGAAGAGAGCTCCAAACTTCTTCCACCCTTTGTAGAAGTTTGTACCACGCCAGAGCAGTGCTTTTCCCCTCAGCTTTAGTCAAAACCGATTGCCACCACTCGAGCAGAATCTGCCAGTCCAAAACTAGCTGAGTTCAGAGGAATGTCATTGTCCCAGCCGCAGATATAAACAACCACTGCAGCGTGAAACTAGCTTTTCATTGTGGCCCGCACACTGGTTCGGGTGCCTTTTCGAAATTCTAATCTGCATCTCCCGTCCCTGCGGCCCTGTGAATTTATTCCCTTGAGAGCTAAGCTTAGTTCAGCAGTAGCATTTTTAACATATATTTCACCAGGGTATTCCCCCACCCCACTATAGAAGCATAGTTAGAAATTCTGAAAGTTAGCGAGAGCTGGCAGCCACGGTTCAGTGGGTAGCACTCTCGCCTCTGAGTCAGAAGGTCGTGGGTTCAAGTCCCCACTCCAGAGACTTGAGCACAAAAAATCCAGGCTGACATGCCGTCTTTCGGATTAAACATTAACCCTGCTCGCTCAGGTGGACGTGGAAGATCCCACGGCCACTATTTCGGAGAAGAGCTGGGAAGTTGACGGCACAAATAGATACAAATGGGTATGATCTGGTCCCTTAGAGGATGAGACTGGGGAATTAATAATGGGGAACGGGGAAATGGCAGAGACTCTGAACAAATATTTTGTATCTGTCTTCACTGTAGAAGACACTAACAACATCCCAATAATGGATAATCAAGGGGCCTCAGGGAGTGGGGAACTAAAGACAATCATTATCACTGAGGAAATAGTACTCGGTAAAATAATGGGACTAAAAGACGACAAGTCCCCTGGACCAGATGGCCTGCATCCCAGGGTCTTAAAAGAAGTGTCTGCAGAGATAGTGGATGCATTGGTTGCAATATACCAAAATTCCCTGGACTCTGGAGAGGTCCCAGCGGATTGGAAAACCGCTAATATAACACCCCTATTTAAGAAAGGAGGGAGACAGAAAGCAGGAACCTATAGACCAGTTAGCCTAACATCTGTCGTTGGGAAAATGCTGGAGTCCTTCATTAAGGAAGCAGTAGCAGGGCATTTAGAAAAACACACTGCAGTCAAACAGAGTCAGCATGGTTTTAGGAAAGGGAAATCATGTTTAACAAATTTGCTGGAGTTCTTTGAGGAGGTAACAAGCAGGGTGGACAAGGGTGAACCAGTGGATGTAGTGTATTTGGATTTCCAGAAGGCATTCGATAAGGTGCCACATAAAAGGTTACTGCATAAGATAAGAGCTCACGGAGTTGGGGGTAATATATTAGCATGGATAGAGAATTGGCTGACTAACAGAAAGCAGAGAGTCGGGACAAATGGGTCATTTTCTGGTTGGCAAACGGTAACTAGTGGGGAGCCACAGGGATCGGCGCTGGGGCCTCAACTATTTACAATCTACATTGTTGACTTAGATGAAGGGATCAAGTGTAATGTAGTTTGCGGATGATACAAAGATGGGTGGGAAAGCAAGTTGTGCAGAGGACTCAAAGAATCTGCAAAGGGATATAGACAGGCTAGGTGAGTGGGCAAACATTTGGCAGATGGGGAATGTGGGAAAGTGCGAGGTTATCCACTTTGGCAGGAAAAATAAAAAAGCAAACTATTATTTAAATGGAAAGAGATTGCAAAATGCTACAGTTCAGAGGGACCTGGGGGTCCTTGTGCATGAAACACAAAAAGTTAGCATGCAGGTACAGCAAGTAATCAAAAAGGCAAATGGAATGTTGGCCTTTATTTCAAGGGGGTTGGAGTATAAAAGCAGGGAAGTCCTGCGACAACTGTACAGGGTATTGGTGAGACCGCACCTTGAGTACTGCGTATAGTTTTGGTCTCCTTACTTAAGGAAGGATATACTTGCGTTGGAGGCAGTTCAGAGACGATTCACTAGGTTAATTCCAGAGATGAGGGGGTTGACTTATGAGGAAAGGTTGAGCAGGCTGGGCCTATACTCATTGGAATTTAGAAGAATGAGAGGTGATCTTATCGAAACATATAAGATACTGAGGGGGCTTGACAGGGTAGATGCAGAGAGGATGTTTCCCCTCATGGGGAAATCTAGAACTCGGGGGCACAGTCTCAGAATAAAGGGTCGCCCTTTTAGAACTGAAATGAGGAGGAATTTCTTCTCATAGAGTCATAGATTTATACAGCACAGAAAGAGGCCCTTCAGCCCATCGTGTCCGCGCCGGCCATCAAGCCCTGTCTATTCTAATCCCATTTTCCAGCACTTGGTCCGTAGCCTTGTATGCTATGGCATTTCAAGTGCTCATCTAAATGCTTCTTGAATGTTGTGAGGATTCCTGCCTCTACCACCCTTTCAGGCAGTGAGTTCCAGATTCCAACCACCCTCTGTGTGAAAAAGTTTTTCCTCAAATCCCCTCTAAACCTCCTGCCCCTTACCTTGAAACTATGCCCCCTGGTTATTGACCCCTCTACTAAGGGGAAAAGTTCCTTTCTATCTACCCTATCTATGCCCCTCATAATTTTGTACACCTCAATCAGGTCCCCTCTCAGCCTTCTCTGCTCTAAGGAAAACAACCCCAGCCTGTCCAGTCTCTTCATAGCTGAAGCGCTGCAGCCCAGGTAACATCCTGGTGAATCTCCTCTGCACCCTCTCCAATGCAATCACATCCTTCCTATAGTGTGGCGACCAGAACTGCACACAGTATTCCAGCTGTGGCCTAACTAGCTTTTTGTAGAGCTCCATCATAACCTCCCTGCTCTTATATTCTATGCCTCAGCTAATGAAGGCAAGTATCCCATATGCCTTTTTAACCACCTTATCTACCTGTCCTGCTGCCTTCAGGGATCTATGTACATGCACACCAAGGTCCCTCTGATCCTCTGTCCTTCCTAGGGTCCCACCATTCATTGTGTATTCCCTTGCCTTGTTAGTCCTCCCAAAATGCATCACCGCACACTTTTCAGGGTTAAATTCCATTTGCCACTGTTCTGCCCATCTAACCATCCTGTCTATATCATCCTGTAGCCTGAGGCTTCCCTCCTCGCTATTTACCACACCACCAATTTTCGTGTCATCTGCGAACTTACTGATCATACCTCCTACATTCATATCTAAATCATTAATGTGCATTACAAACAAAATTTCTCTCAGAGGGTCGTAAATCTGTGGAATTCTCTGCCCGAGAGAGCCGGGGAGGCTGGGTCATTAAATACATTTAAGGTGGAGATAGACAAATTTTTGCAAGATAAGGGAGTGAAGGGTTATGGGGAGCGGCTTTGAGCCCAAGATCAGCCATGATCTTATTGAATGGCGGAGCAGGCTCGAGGGGCCAAGTGGCCTATTCCTGATGTTCTTATGCTCTCCCACAAACAGCAACGTGATAATGACCAGATAATCTGTTTCAGTGATGTTGATTAAGGGATAAATATTGGGCCAGGACACCGGGGAGAACTCGCCTGCTCTTCTTCGTAATAGTGGCCGTGGGATCTTTTATATGCGCCTGAGAGGGCAGACGGGGCCTCAGTTTAACGTCTCATCCGAAAGACGGCACCTCCGACAGTGCAGCGCTCCGAGCCTCAGCACTGCACTGGGAGTGTCAGACTAGATTTTGTGCTCAAGTGTATGGAGTGGGACTTGAACCCACAACCTTCTGACTCGGAGGTGAGCGTGCTACCCACTGAGCCACAGGCTGACAGGGTGAGGCTTCATTGGAGGTGGCCTTGATGTTGATGAGGGCTGCAAGTTAATTGGCTTTCACCCATTCACAGTTTCTTTGCTTTCACTTCAATCAGAGGATTTCTTCCTGCCCGATCCTGAGCCGCAGACGTACGATGACTGGGCCGACCGCCTGGCGAAGGAGTACGCGGGCAAGCGGGCCCGGGCAGCGGGCAGCAGCTGGCGGGGGAAAGCCCCAAGGCCGGCGGAAGAGCAGGAGCGCAAGGAAAAGGAGCGGCGGGAGTTGCAGGCGCGGCTGGAGGCGGAGCACCGGCAGTACCTGGAGCGCGCCGGGCGGAAAGCCAAGGAGCTGACCCACAGCCGCAAGCGGCGCTACGAGCGCGGCTGCGCCGACGTCTTCGGCCGGAGCTCCGCCGCCGTCGCTGGCGGCGACCGGCTGGCCTACGCCGACATCCCCTGGCCCGCCCCCAAGGGCACGGCGGAGGAAATGGTGGCCGTCATCCTCCACGGGGTGGACCGCAGCGAGCGGGCGGCTTACCGCCGGTACTTGCGGCAGCAGCAGGCGGTCTGGCACCCCGACCGCTTCGCCCAGCGCTGCGGGGAGCGCCTGGCAGAGGCCGACCGCCAGAGGATCCTGGACACGGTGATGGCCCTCTCGCAGGCTTTGAACAAGTTGTCCGAAAGCGTCCGGTAATGTCTCGTCCGCCTCGGAGGCAAGTTAAGGGTCTGTCCCGTCTGGAAGGGTCTCTCTCTCTGATGTCGTTGGTGGGAAGCGGGGGGGGGCGGGGTTTGTGATCTTCCTCTGCTATCGTGCTTTCATCGGCCAGTGTGTCGAGGGACGTGGGCTTCAGCACGTCGGAGGCGTCGCCAACTCTGGTTGGCCGTATTCCTGGGGGGGGGTTTCATCACCTGACCTGCCGCTTCCAACCGCCTCACCTAGTCAAACAGCCATCTTTGCCCCCAGCCCGCCGCCAATATTTTTACGATGTGGAGATGCCGGTGTTGGACTGGGGTGGACAAATGTGAGAAGTCGCACAACACCAGGTTATAGTCCAACAGTTTTATTTGAAATCACAAGCTTTCAGAGCTGCTGCTCCTTCGTCAGGTGAAGTGAAGAGATGCATATAGGCACAGCATATATAGTCAGAGAACACAGCCAGGTGATTACAGTTAATCTTTCCAACAGCCCTATTTTTACGACCAAGAAACAAAAACTGTTCCAAGTAAATGAAGAAAACGCACCTTTTTTTGTTTCACGCCCCGATGATTTGTCGCCCTGGGTTTGCTGGCGGCAGTGTCCAGGAGGTTAATCGTTCATTTGTGGAGACTCCAGGGCCGTCCTGGAGGGTTGGCAACCCCAGCCAGGCTGAGCGAGGCCGCTCGACGCCAAAGTCTCTGGAGAAACCGGGAGCCACTTGCTTCAGACTCGGGGTGGAGTTGGAAGGAAAGGCACAGCATGCCCTCTGGACGGTGACTTGCCATTGAGCAGTCAAAGCGAAGCACGCGGAGACATCAAGTTTCAGACTACCTCCGTCAGCCGTGGCTCGCCGGGTAGCCACTCTCGCCTCGGAGTCAGAAGGTTGCGGTTCGAGTCCCCACTCCAGAGGCTTGAGCTCGTAATCCAGGTTGGCACTGGTGGTGCAGTACCGAGGGAGCGCTGCCCTGCCGGAGGCGTGCCGTCTTTCGGATGAGACGGTAAACCGAGACCCCCCCCCGTCTGCCCCCTCGGGTGGACGTAAAAGATCCCGTGGCACTATTCCGAAGAAGAGCAGCAGGGGGGGGGAGTTCTCCACGGTGTCCTGGGCCAATATTTATCTCTCCAACCAACGTCTCCATCTCATTATCTCATCGCTGTCTGTGGGAGCTTGCTGTGCGCAGATTGGCTGCCGCGTTTCCTACATTACAACAGTGACCGCACTTCCAAAGTACGCCATTGACTGTAAAGAGCTTTGGGACGTCCTGAGATTGTGAAAGGCGCTGTATTCATTCTTTCTCCACACCGTACGGGTTTTGCAGCAGTGTCATTCGAGCTGAAGGAGTTGCAAAGCCGAGTGTGACGTGGATTGCCTGCAGGTTGTTTGAACTGTGATCTTACTGTCGACAACAAAACAAGATCAACCTGTTCTTAACTAAATGGAGCGGTCTGGAATGGCCGCGGGTTTTCATATCAGTTGAGATTAATGTGACGCCACACTGTTCCAACGGGGAGAGATTTTAATCTGTGCACTGTGTTTAGTGAAATTAAACTTTATCCTCAGCATTTGGATCTTGGGTGTGCTTTGTTTTATAGAGTTATACAGCACAGAAAGAGGCCCTTCGGCCCATCGTGTCCGCGCCGGCCATCAAGCCCTGTCTATTCTAATCCCATTTTCCAGCACTTGGTCCGTAGCCTTGTATGCTATGGCATTTCAAGTGCTCATCTAAATGCTTCTTGAATGTTGTGAGGGTTCCTGCCTCTACCACCCTTTCAGGCAGGGAGTTCCAGATTCAAACCACCCTCTGGGTGAAAAAGTTTTTCCTCAAATCCCCTCTAAACCTCCTGCCCCTTACCTTGAAACTATGCCCCCTGGTTATTGACCCCTCTACTAAGGGGAAAAGTGCCTTTCTATCTACCCTATCTATGCCCCTCCTAATTTTGTACACCTCAATCGGGTCCCCCCTCAGCCTTCTCTGCTCTAAGGAAAACAACCCCAACCTGTCCAGTCTCTCTTCATAGCTGAAGCGCTCCAGCCCAGGTAACATCCTGGTGAATCTCCTCTGCACCCTCTCCAATGCAATCACATCCTTCCTATAGTGTGGCGACCAGAACTGCACACAGTATTCCAGTTGTGGCCTAACTAGCGTTTTGTACAGCTCCATCATAACCTCCCTGCTCTTATATTCTATGCCTCGGCTAATGAAGGCAAGTATCTCATATGCCTTTTTAACCACCTTTTATTTTGATCTTTAAGCCGGATATGCAGCGCTGGTCTGGCCCCCCTTGGTATTGCTCGATCTGGATACTAGTCTCCGACTGGTCCTTGCAGTAGCCATTAGGGAATTCAGGAGAAACTTCTTTTCCCAAAAAGTCTGACCTTTTTTGGGGACAATTAATGGTTGTGATGTCGCCCATATTCTCACGGGTGGACAGTAAATAATAATTTGGAATGTAGCTATTTAAATCACTACTTTCATTGTCTAAGACTTGTCTCAATCGACATAATATTACTGCAAAAGATTTCCAGGGTGAGTAATGGATAAATTCAAATGATTTTTTTTTAATTATGTAGTTTTAATACAGTGATATCAAATGTCTTTTAAATACTGCAGTTGCCCATTGGGGATTTTTTTCCCTCTTATTCCTTCATGGGATGTGGGCGTCGCTGGCAAGGCCGGCATTTATTGCCCATCTCTAATTGCCTAATGGTGGTGAGCCGCCGCCTTGAACCGCAGAGGGCAGTTAAGAGTCAGCCCCATTGCTGTGGGTCTGGAGTCATATATAGGCCAGACCAGGTAAGGACAGATTCCCTTCCCTGAAGGACATTAGTGAACCAGATGGGTTTTTACGACAATCCGGTAGTTACATGGTCACCATATTACTGATACTAGCTTTGAATTCCAGATTTATTTAATTCATTGAATTTAAATTCCCCAGCTGCCTGTGGTGGGATTTGAATTCCCGTCTCTCGGAATTATTAATCCCAGGACCTCTGGATTTACTAGTCCAGTAACATAACCACTATGCTACCGATAGGGGTCTTTAAAACGATGAAGGGGTGCGATTGGGTCGACGGAAGATGTTTCCACTTGGAGGGGATTCAAAAACCAGGGGCCATAAATATAAGCTCGTCACGAATAAATCCGAGAAGTCGCACAACACCAGGTTATAGTCCAACAGCATTATTTGAAATCACAAGCTTTCGGAGCGCTGCTCCTTCGTCAGGTGAAGTGAAGAGATACATATCGGCACAGCATATATAGTCAGAGAACACTGCCAGATGATTACAGTTAATCTTTCCAACTGCCCTTTATCACACCTATGTCTGTGTCGATATGCGCGATCTTCTTGGAGATCCTCTCCACTCTGAGCCGGCAGTTTGTGGTGTCGATAGTAGCCATGATGTGGAGATGCCGGTGTTGGACTGGGGGTGGACAAATGTGAGAAGTCGCACAACACCAGGTTATAGTCCCAACAGTTTTATTTGAAATCACTATTTGCCGATATGTATCTCTGCACTTCACCTGACGAAGGAGCAGCGCTCCGAAAGCTTGTGATTTCAAAGAAAGCTGTTGGACTATAACCTGGTGTTGTGCGACTTCTCACATTTGTCCACCCCAGTCCAACACCGGCATCTCCACATCATGGCTAATAAATCCAGTCGGGACTTCAGGAGAAACATCTTCACCCAGAGAGTGGTGAGACTGTGAAGCTCGCAACCGCAGGGAGTGGTTGAGGCGAACAGCATGGATGCGTTTAAGGGGAAGCTGGATAATGACATTAGGGAGGAAGGAACAGAAGGATGTGCTGATAGGGCGAGCTGAAGTCGGAAGAGGGAGGAGGCTCGTGTGGAGCATGAACGCCAGCGTGGAGCAGTTGGGCCGAATGGCCTGTTTCTGTGCTGTAGACCCGGTGTAACTCTCTTGCGCGGTCGCGCTACAGTTAAGGGGGCTCAGGTGGCAGCGCGAGAGCAAAGTTTTGCCTGGACTAAATCCCTGAGCACGGGTTTCCGTTCTAAGCGGACAGCTGACCCGTGTCAGTGAGCTGAAATGTTTGTTTTTTTCCGGGCAATAGTATGACGTTGGTGCCCCGCATGATTCCGTAGACTGTTGCAGAATTACTGTCTGAAGCAGGAGAGTAATTTCAGAATCATTGACTAATACAGCACCGAAGGCAGCCATTCGGCCCGTGGTGCCTGTGTTGCCGGCTCTTTGTAAGAGCGATCCAGTCTTTTTCCCCACAGCCCTGCCATTTTTTTTTTCCTTTTCAAGTTTATATCCAATTCCCTTTTGAAAGTTACTATTGAATCTGTTTCCACCGCCCTTTCAGGCAGCGCATTCCAGATCGTAACAACTCGCTGCGTTTAAAAAAAAAAGGACAAAATTAAAATTATTGGCCTCTAACGTGTGATCCAATTCATCCCACTCTTTTCTGCCCCCCCCCACCCTCTGCTCTTTCCCCATAGCTCTGCAAATGTTTTTTCCTTTTCAAGTATATATCCAATTCCCTTTTGAAAGTTGCTGTTGAATCTGCTTCCACCGCCCTTGCTGGTCATGCGTTCCAGATCACAATAACTCGCTGCGTAAAAAAATGCTCCTCTCCCCCTCTGTTTCTTTTGCCAATTATCTTCAATCTGTGTCCTCTGGTTATGTATCTCCTCACTTCACCCGACGAAGGAGTTGTAACTCCGAAAGCTTGTCATTTAAAATAAAACTGTTGGACTATAACCTGGTGTTGTGCGACCTCTCAATTTTGTCCACCCCAGTCCAACACCGGCATCTCCGCATCATGACTGACCCTCCTGCCAGTGGAAACAGTTTCTCCTTATTTACTCTTATCAAAACCCTTCATTACAGAAGTTTACTGTCCTCCGTGTATCAGTAAGACCAGAACAGGAGGAGGAGGCCATTCAGCCCCTCAAGCCTGCTCTGCCATTCAGTGTTGCTGTGACTGCTCTGCACCTCAACTCTACTTACCCCTCTTAAAGCTAAAGGTATCAAGGGATATGGGGAGAAAGCAGGGACAGGGTACTGAGTTTGGATGATCAGCCATGATCTCATCGAATGGCGGAGCAGGCTCGAGGGGCCGAATGGCCTACTCCTGCTCCTATCTTCTATGTTTCTTTGCTCCATCTCCCTTGATGCCCTGACCGAACAGAAATCTGTCGCTCGCAGTCTTGAAAGCTCCAATTGTCCCCCAGCATCCGCAGCCATTTGGGGGACAGAGTTCCAGGTTGCCACTGCCCGTTGTGTGATAGCAAAGTATTCCAATACTGCGGCAATTATCGGCCGTTTGTTTTCTCCAATAAACAGTGAGCGCTTCTGCTGATCGCTCCCCAACAGTCGGCGAGCAGGCAGCCAGCAGGTGGCAATGGTCACACTTGCCTTTTAACCTGACGGAACTTATTGCTGTTTTGAGTGCACACTATGTAATAACTGACGGCAGAATAAATATGCACAGAAGCTGAAACACAATTGGACAAGACACAGACGTCAGGGCTTAACTGTGATGTTTGCTGCACTGTTCAGCCTCCGAGGCCCTGAACTCTGCAATTCTCCCTCCCTCAATCAGCACAACAAAAACAGATACAATAGCAAAATACTGCGGATGCTGGAAAACTGAAATAACAACAGAAAGCGCTGGGAAAATCTCAGCAGGCCAGGCAACATCCGTGGAGAGAGAAACAGGGTTAACGTTTCGGGTCTGTGACCCTTCGTCAGAACTGAGAAAAAAGCAGGAAATGAAACAGATGAAAAAGCAAAATAACAACAGAAAACGCTGGAAAAACTCAGCAGGCCAGGCAGCATCCGTGGAGAGAGAAAGAGAGTTAACGTTTCAGGTCGATGACCTTGATGAAAAAGCAAGTTTGGAGGCTTGGGGGGAGGAATAAAAGAACAAAAGGGGGAGGTCTGTGAGAGGTAGAGACATTAAGAGATGCACAAGGCGAGACGAGGTGGTAATAGGACAGGTTAAGAAACAAAAGATGGCTCAGAAGTGTGAAATGCGCTGGCAGGATGAAAGACAGCTGCCATGTGGGAGAGAGAGAAAAAAAAATGGAAAAGGCACAAACCAAAAGGGGGAGGATAACAAAAACAGATGATCTGGTCATTATCACATTGCTGTTTGTGGGAGCTTGCTGTGCGCAAATTGGCTGCTGCGTTTCCCTACATTACAACGGTGACGACACGTCCAAAAAAAAGACTTCATTGGCTGTAAGGCGCTTTGGGACGTCCTGAGGCTGTGAAAGGACAAAGGCAAGTCTTTCTTTTTCCTTTTATTATGGATCCGTATGTAAAATAAAGCAGTTAACTCTTGGGGATTAAATAAACAACTGTTTACATTTAGTGTTTCAATTGTGTAAAGATTGACATATTCAAACAATAACATCGAAGCAATGTTTGTTAAATTAGAAAAATAAAGGCGGCGTACAATGACTCCGTTAGTCCCGGCCACAATGGAGATGATTGCGTCAAACCCCCGTCAATCACGCCTGTGGTAAATGACTGGGAGCGATTTTGCGCGCGTCGTTTGTATCCTGTAACTATCCTCCACTCACTGCACTTTGCTGGGGAAATAGCACTGCTGTCGTCGGGAGAATCTTGCATGCTGTCGTTTCGGTGGTGAGTTCGTAAATTAAAACCAAAAGCCCCGCCCCTGCCTCCAACCGATTGGCTGGCACAGTGGCGGCAGTACCCACTCCGAAAAATAAATGATCCAACCCCATCGCTCGACAACTCATCCGATTCACACAATGTGTCCTCTCTTTGCTGGGTGGGAGGACACTTGGCTCTGTTCTCTTTTTGGCTTTGCAATTCTTCATCTGCTCAGTCCGATTTTAAAATAAAACCCATCGGATCCAGGTCCGCAGGGAGCCACGCTTCTCGGGTACTGAAGATCATCGTCCCCTTACCGGCCCAAGCACTTCTGGGTGCGTGTGTGAGCTCTCGGGCCACCGACGTACCCGGCTGTCGGGACCAGCCAAGAGGTGGCTGCGACCAGTTCAATTTAACCCCTCGTCCTGCTGCAGGGCACTTTTTTTTCCTATTCATTCACAGAATGTGGGCGTCGCTGGCAAAGCCAGCAGTTATTGCCCAGCCCTTACTCCCCTTCAGAAGGTGGTGGTGAGCCGCCGCCTTGAACCGCTGCAGTCCGCGGGGGTGAGATTTTTGTCGTGGTGTCACACACCTGAGTCACTTGCTGGGCCACTTTGGAGTCAACCAGATTGCTGTGAATCGGGAGCCATACACAGGCCAGGCCGGGTAAGGACAACATGTGTCCTTCCCTAAAGGGGCACGAGTGAACCAGTTGGGTTTGTGCGACAATCTGATACTAGCTTTTTATTTCAGATTTATTTAATTAACTGAATTCAAATTCACAAACTGCCGCGGCGAGCTTTGAACTCGCGTCTCACGAACTGTGAGCCCAGGCCTCTGGATGA
Source organism: Squalus acanthias (assembly GCA_030390025.1). Taxonomy (NCBI): domain Eukaryota; kingdom Metazoa; phylum Chordata; class Chondrichthyes; order Squaliformes; family Squalidae; genus Squalus; species Squalus acanthias. The sequence continues at coordinate 13,125,587 of CM059449.1, forward strand.
GTAGTCCAGTAACATAGCCACTATTGCTACCATACCCACTGCGGCCTCCACCAGGCGTCTGTCTCCCCCCACCCCCAATCGATGTGGGCCACAACGGGACTCAGTGGAGTGGAGTGTGAATATCTATACGACTGTCCTTGGCTCCACGGGACTGAAAAATGCCATTACATAGAAATCACAGCGCAGAAATAGGCCATTCGGCTTAACAGGTGTTTCTGCTCCATACAAGCCTCCTTGTCATTATTTCACCAAAAAGTTCAATTTAATATCGTTTAGATTTTTAAAAAAATATATGTGTTCATTTCTAATATCGTGGCTCATATATCGGCAAAGACAATATTTAAGATCCCTGGTCTGAATGCGATCAAGAGTTCCGAGATTGCAAAGAAAAAAAGTGCACTGGAGACAGTTCAGCAGGAGGTCACAGTTCAGCAGGAGGTCACTGTTCGGCCATGCTTCTCACCGACTGAAGATCACCACAGCCGGACGGGAATTAACGCCTTGCCCAAGTGGCTCAGATGCAGCTTCAAACTGCGGTCTACGATCCTGCCTGCGTTAAATCCTGAGGCCGGCCTGTTCCTGCCGGCACGGCGTCACGTCGAAGTCGCCACGGAAACCGCCCGAGAGTCCCCTCTAAGGGTCCACGACGGCTTTGATGAACATGACGTCGTCCGTGATGTAGGCCTGCCTGTTGGCGCGGAGCTGGGTGAGGGGGAGGAACTGCGGGCAGCCGCTGGCCACGTTCATCGAATGGACGGGCTTTCGGAAGGAGGCGGAGCTCACGTCTGGTTTGAAGGCCGAAACCACGTGGTGGTGGCTCCCACTCTGATCCAACAGTTTAAAGGTTACCTGGAGTTAAAGAAGGAGAAAAGGAAAAGGTTCACTTTTGTGCTCCCCACTCTCTTCGAGTTTCGTTCTCATTTGGAAAATCGCTAGATTTGTTTTTCTCAGTGTGGTTAGAATGTGGAACTCGCTACCACAGGGAGTAGTTGAGGCGATACATCTTTACTCTTGTACTCAAATCCTCTTGTAATAAAGGCCAACATACCATTTGCTTTCCTAATTGCTTGCTGTACCTGCATGTTAACGTTCAGTGATTCGTGTACAAGGACACCCAGGTCCCTCTGAACACCAACATTTCCCAATCTCTCACCATTTAAAAAATGCTCTGCTTTTCTATTTCTCCGACCAAAGTGGACAACTTCACATTTCTCCACGTTATATTCCATTTGCCATGTTCTTGCCCACTCACTGAGCCTGTCTATATCCCCTTGAAGCCTCCTTGCATCCTCCTCACAGCTTGCATTCCCACCCGTTAGTGACTAATATCTATTTATGGCTCCTAGTTCTGGTCTCCCGCCACATCTTCTCCACGTCTAACCCGATCAAACCCTTTCACGATCTTAAAGACCTCCATCAGGTCGCCCCTCACTTCATTCCCCAATGTATCGCAAAGTTCAATTACCTTCTTGTTGAATGGCCACTCTAAGATGGAATCATATTTTCCCTTCATTATGACCAGGAAGAGCGACAGATGAGTGTTTGCTCCCACTCCATCACCATGCAAGTAGAGCCTCAGGCAAAGCATGTACCCACAGTGAGACGTGAAGAATGCTGGAAGAGAGAGCAAGATAAGCGATAAATATTCAGTCCACAATTACACTCGTAGACAATGATCCAGATATTCCCATCGCAGGCCTCCCGCGGGCGGAGGACTGCGATATGGAAAAATCTGCGTCCTTACCTGAGGGCTCCCGGGACGTGCACAATTCCGATGCTGGGCCTCTCCAAACTGCCGGTGCGCAGGGCCCACGTATCCCAGAGGTGCAGGTAGTTCGCAGCGTCCCTGGGATCACATGGGCCATGGGGAGCCAATCACAGAAGGGAATCTCCCTTCATACACTTGACAGGAAGACCTGTCAAATATATGAATGGAGATCACCCCCAAAAACATAGTAAAACTTTAAATACTTTTTTTTTTAAATTACATTTTTAAAATGACTTGAAATTACAATAAATTAACTATGTTAAACTTAAAAATTTAAATTTTAAATTTAAATTTTTGGAAAAAATAATTGTTTTTTACGGGGCTAAAAATAAACTTACCTTTTTTGAAAGTATTTTTAAATGATAAATCAGTGAAAAAAAATGTATTTTTTTATTTTTTTCAACTCTTATCCTGGTAAAAGCAGGCCTTACGCCTGCTTTTTACCAGGCGCAAGAATTGTAAGGGTTTTCTGCGGGCGGAGGGTCTCCAAAGAGCGGAACTATCCGCCCGCAGAGGCCTTTCTCCCGGGCAGCCGGAGGATCTGTCAAGAGCCTGAAACCGGCATTTCCGATGTCCCTACGGTGGGTACACAGCGCGTACCCACCCGTAGGGCTCAGAATATCCGGACCAGTGTCTCCTAGACATTCAGCACCTCACCTTTTGCCCAATTGAACCACCATTTAATTTTGACCTTTTTTTGACATTAAGAAACCAAGTGAAAAGGCTCATAGTACAGGACCACGCTGCCCCAGGTGCACAGAGTTGGGAAGAAGACAAAGCCTGTTGATTGCAAGAGGGTGGGCATGAGAAATTCCAAGGCAAAGGAACATAGGAACAGGAGTAGCCCATTCAGCCCCTCGAGCCTGTTCCACCATTCAATTAGATCAACGAAAGACTTGCATTGATATAGCACATTTTCCCAATTTCACTATGTTCCAAAGCGCTTTACAGCCAATTAAGTCCTTTTTTGAAGTGTAGCTACTGTTGTAATGTAGAAAACGCGGCAGTAAGTTGCTGAAATTTCTATGAATAGTAAGTACAGCACTTGTGGATTAGCACCAGTGATTAAACCAGACCAGAGCATCCTAGAGTGCTCAGTCCATGCTGAACAGCTGATCCACTGGGCCGGTGGTAGGGCATTGCTATAGTTTAAAAAAAGACTTGCATTTATATAGCGCCTTTCACCACCTCAGGACATCCCAAAGCGCTTTTCAGCCAATGAAGTATTTTTTTTGAAACAACAACAGAACACGCTGGAAAAACTCAGCAGGCCAGGCAACATCCGTGGAGAGAGAAACAGAGTTAACGTTTCAGGTCGAAGACCCTTCGTCAGAACTGAGAAAAAAGCAGGAAATGAAACAGATAAAAAAGCAAGGGGGAGGCTGGGGGGAGGAATAACTATGGTAAGTAGAGACATTAAGAGATGCTCAAGGCGAGACGAGATGGTAATGGGACAGGTTAAGAAACAAAAGGTGGCTCAGAAGTGTGAAGTGTGAAATGCTGGCAGAATGAGAGACAGCTGCCGTGGGGGAGAGAGAGAGAAAAAGGGGAAAAGGCACAAACCAAAAGGGGTGGATGAAATGTATACATAAGTGGTAGGGGCCGAGGTTATGATCTGAAATTATTGAACTCGGTATTGAGTCCAGAGGGCTGTAGGGTGCCTAATCGGAAGATGAGGTGCTGTTCCTCGAGCTTACGCTGAGCTTCCATGGAACAACGCACGAGGCCGAGGACGGTGAGGTCAGAGTGGGAGTGGAGCGGTGAATTAAAATGACAGGCGACCGGAAGCTCGGGGTTCCCCTTACGGACTGAACGGAGGTGTTCCGCAAAGTATTTTTTTGAAGTGCGGTCACTGTGGTAATGTAGGAAACGCGGCAGCCAATTTGCGCACAGCGAGCTCCCACAAACAGCAAATGTGATAATGACCGGATCATCTGGGGTTTTTTTTTTCCAGTGATGTCGGTTGAGGGATCAACACTGGCCGGAACATCCCCTGCTCTTCTTCGAAGTGGGATCTTTTTTTAAGGCCACAAGGAAAGGTTAAGTAAACAACGGCTCAGGCCATTCAGAATGTAATTGTTATTTGGTCAGGGAACTGTGCCGTTTGGAATGTGCTGTCGGTTTCAGAACACGGATCAGAAGGGGGCAGGTCACAAGCGCCGAGCATTGTAACATTGTTTTGTAACTGTGAGCAAGTGTAGTGTTTCGAGTGTGATGGACTCGTGTGCCATTTTATTGTATTCTAGCTATAATAAATGACTGCACCTGGAGTACTGTGATCAGTTCTGGGAACCACACCTTAAGAAGGGATATATTGGCCTTGGAGGGAGTGTAGCGTAGATTTACTGGAATGATACCCGGACTCCAAAGGTTAAGTTACGAGGAGAGATTACCCAAATTAGGGTTGTATTCTCTGGAATTTAGAAGGTTAAGGGGTGATTTGATCAAAGTTTTCAAGATATTAAGGGGAACAGATAGGGTAGATAGAGAGAAACTATTTCCACTGGTTGGGGAGTCTAGGACTGGGGGGCACAGTCTAAAAATTAGAGCTAGATGCTAGATCAGTTGTTAATTTAAAATTTGAGATTGATAGATTTTTGTTAATCAAAGGTATTAAGGGATAAGGGGCAAAGGCGGGTATATGGAGTTAGGTCGCAGATCAGCCATGATCTCATTGAATGGCGGAACAACTGGAATACTGTGTGCAGTTCTGGTCGCCACACTATAGGAAGGATGTGATTGCATTGGAGAGGGTGCAGAGGAGATTCACCAGGATGTTACCTGGGCTGGAGCGCTTCAGCTATGAAGAGAGACTGGACAGGCTGGGGTTGTTTTCCTTAGAGCAGAGAAGGCTGAGGGGGGACCTGATTAAGGTGTACAAAATTATGAGGGGCATAGATAGGGTAGATAGAAAGGAACTTTTCCCCTTAGTAGAGGGGTCAATAACCAGGGGGCATAGTTTCAAGGTAAGGGGCAGGAGGTTTAGAGGGGATTTGAGGAAAAACTTTTTCACCCAGAGGGTGGTTGGAATCTGGAACTCACTGCCTGAAAGGGTGGTAGAGGCAGGAACCCTCACAACATTCAAGAAGCATTTAGATTAGCACTTGAAACGCCATAGCATAAAAGGCTACGGACCAAGTGCTGGAAAATGGGATTAGAATAGACAGGGCTTGATGGCCGGCGCGGACACGATGGGCCGAAAGGGCCTCTTTCTGTGCTGTATAACTCTATGACTCTAACAGGCTCGAGGGGCTGAATGGCCTCCTCCTGTTCCTAAAATGATTAAATTGCAGAAAACCAGTGTTGCTTTTCCCCTTACATCGGTTAGCGAATTCGTAATTAATAAAGCCTTACGTGGGGAGAGGATTGAGGGAACCCTTCCGTCAATGGCATCCTGCATCTTGCGACTGAGATCGGAGATGGCCCAGACAAAAGTGCCGTCGTACGAGGTGTGTTCCAGGACTTCGAGACGGAACTGCAAGTCAGCTATCACTAAGTCCTTGAGGCAAAGCGACTTCTCGTGCTGTCGTACCTGGTAAAGTCATTTTAAAATGGTTAAAAACTGAAGCTCGCCATCAAATGTCAACAGGGTCCTTGTTTGTTGGTTGTGGTACAGTACTCTGTCAAAGAAAAAAACCTCCTTCGTATGCACCAGCCAGTGTTGTACTGAGTCATACAGAACACAAAGGTACCAGATGCTACTGTGGTCTATTGTGAAGTCACTGTGTGGTCTAACCAAGGTTCTATGCAAGTTTAACTAAGCGTCCCTGCTTTTCAATTCTATCCTTCTAGAAATTAACCCCAGTGCTTTGTTTGTTTGCTTTTTTTTTTAATGGACTTGCGTCGTTACTTATGATGATTTGTGTATCTGTACCCTTTGCTCCTCTACCCCATTTAGACTCTTATTTTCCAAGGAGCAGCGGCCTACTTATTCCTCCTACCAAAACGCACCACCTCACACTTATCTAAACTGAAGTTCATTTGCCATTTGCACGCCCATTCTGCATGTTTGTTACCGTCGTCTTGTATTTTGTCGCAGTCCTCCTCAGTATTAGTTATAACCCCCCCCCCCCCCCAGTTTGGTGTCATCTGCAAATTTTGAAATTGTACTACCGATTCCCCGAGTCCAAATCGTTTTATGTATCAAGGGCTATGGGGAGAAGGCAGGTACAGGGTACTGAGTTTGGATGATCAGCCATGATCTCATTGAATGGCGGAGCAGGCTCGAGGGGCCGAATGGCCTACTCCTGCTCCTATCTTCTATGTCTATGTACAGCCAGGGTTCCCGCTCCTGCTCGCTATCCAGTGACTGTTTCCAGTGGCAGGAGGGTCGGTGACCAGAGGACGCAGATTGAAGGTGATTGGCAAAAGAACCAGAGGGGGAGATGAGGAAAAGAAATTTCGCAGCGAGTTGTTGTGATCTGGAACGCGCTGCCTGGAAGGGCGGTGGAAGCAGATTCAATCGTAACTTTCAAAAGGGAATTGGATAAATACCTGAAAAGGAAAAATTTGCAGGGCTATGGGGAAAGAGCAAGGGGGGGGGGGTGGTGTGGTGGGACTAATTGGATAGCTCTTTCAAAGAGCTGACACAGGCACGATGGGCCGAATGGCCTCCTTCTGTACTGTATGATACCAAAACGTCCACTTATGTGGGTTTTCAGATGAGGACAGAATCAGGCTCAGCTGTGATGCCCTTCACTGGTCGAATAGCCTGCCAGCATCACAGTATCTAGCCTTACGTATGACGAAGAGCCACTGGGGTGAGGTGCCCTGACACATGAAAGAGAGAGAGAGCTGCATTTTACAGAGTCTTATTGTGTCTCTCATAATGGTTGACATACAAATAGGAGGACTGTAGTTATACAGGCAAATCGCCAAGAAGGTATAAACTTGGTACGCTGCACGTTGATAACTATTTACCTTGCTTTTTAGCTGCGCAGTCGCTGCCTCTTGGTCCTTCAGCCGTTTCTCCTGCGTCAGCATGGTATTTAAAGCATCCCCCACTTCGCGGTTTAACACAGTGACAATGTTTTCGAACGTCTGTACTTTCACTTTGAGCTCCTCCTGCATGTTGCTTCCCCGGCCGATGGACTCGGTCTCCTTCTCCCAGAGCTTCTCGATGATGTCCACCGAGCTGGGACATTCGCTCGACACGTTGGCCTCCTTCACGAATCCCTGCAAGGTCCGGAGCACGCAGTCCAGGTGGTGCTGGGTGCAGGTCCGATTATGTTCGTGGACCTTGTGGCTGGGAATCTGCGAAGGCACAACGGGCAGCGGCTGGTTAAGCGTCAGGTTTTGGAAGGTTTTTCCCGTATTTTCAGAGGGAAAGGGGCAGACGAGGAAACACCCAGCTGTCCGCTAAACACGGGAACAGGAGGAGGCCGTTCAGCCCCTTTTTTGCCAGTCCCCTTTCAATTAGATTATGGCTCGACAACAACAAAAGCTTGCATTTATATAGCACCTTTAACGTCGTAAAACATCCCAAGGCGCTTCCACAGGAGCGTTATTGAGCAAAATTTGACACCGAGCCACATAAGGAGATATTCGGGCAGATGGACCAAAAGCTCGGCGAAAGAGGTAGGTTTTAAGGAGCATCTTAAAGGAGGAAAAGGAGGTGGAGAGGTTTAGGGAGGGAATTTCAGCGCTTAGGGCCTTGGCAGCTGAAGGCACGGCCGCCAATGGTGGAGCGATTGAACTGGGGGATGCTCAAGAGGCCACGATTAGAGGAGCGCAGAGTATCTCTGAGGGTCGTGAGACTGGAGGAGATTACAGAGCTAGGGAGGGGGCGAGGCCGTGGAGGGATTTGAAAGCAAGGATGAGAAGCGAGACGTTTCTTAACCGGGGGCCAATGTAGGTCAGTGAGCACGGTGGGGTGATGGGTGAACGGGACTTGGTGCGAATTAGACTCATCCGTATCTCAACTCCATGATGCGGAGATGCCGGTGTTGGACTGGGGTGGACAAAAATGAGAAGTCGCACAACACCAGGTTATAGTCCAACAGTTTTATTTAAAATTACGAGCTTTCGGAGCTGCTGCCCCTTCGTCAGGTAATGTACCTCTACCTGACGAAGGAGCAGCAGCTCCGAAAGCTCGTAATTTTAAATAAAACTGTTGGACTATAACCTGTTGTCGTAAGAATGAGCCTTACGCGTGGTGAACTTAAAGTAAGCTTTAATCAACTAAAAAGGTGCTACATACAAAAGAGGTCTTACTCTATGCCTCTCCAGGATCCAACTGATCAGTCCAGTATTTATCCTGGACTAATCACAGGAAGTGATGCAATAAAGTTCGAGTCACAGGAAGCTGTATTGTGTTACCACACCTGGTGTTGTGCGACTTCTCATTTTTGTCAACTCCATAAGACGTAGGAGCAGGAGTCGGTCATTTGGCCCCTCGAGCCTGCTCCGCCATTCAATAAGATCATGGCTGATCTGATCTTGGCCTCAACTCCACTTCTCCTCAACTCCATTGACCCGCCTTTCATCCATATCCCTTCACACCCTTACCACCAAAAATCTATCAGCCTCACTTCTGAGACTTCTCATAGGAACATAGGAAAATATAGCTGAAGCTATTTTTTTTTCAGGTTTTTTCATAGAACTACCTAGAATGTACAGCACAGAAACAGGCCGATTACACGCCCATTCTGCACGTTTATTCAAGCCTTGTATTTCGTCGCAGTCCTCCTCTCTGTTAACCATACCCCCCCAATTCGGTGTCATCCGCAAATTTCAAAATTGTACTTTCGATTCCCAGCTGCACAGAACGTGCAGCACGGAAACAGGTGGTTTGGCCCAACTGGTTCATGCTGGAGGCATGCACGAGTCTCTCTGCACCAAATATAAATGGTGAACAACAGTGGTCCCAGTGGATCACCACTTCCCACTTCCTGCCAGTCTGAATAACTACCCTTAACCCCTACCCTCTGTGTTCGGCATTCAACAGCAACAACTTGCATATATGTAGCACCTGTAACAGAAGCAGGATTTCCAGAAGGCATTCGATAAGGTGCCACATGAAAGGTTACTGCACAAGATAAGAGCGCACGGGGTTGGGGGTAATATATTAGCATGGCTAGGGGATTGGCTAACGAACAGGAAACAGAGAGTCGGGATAAATGGGTCATTTTCCAATTGGATAACTGTAACTGGTGGGGTGCCGCAGGGATCAGTGCTGGGGCCTCAGCTGTTTACGATCTATATCAGTGACTTGGATGAAGGGACCGAGTGTACTGTAGCCAAATTTGCTGATGATACAAAGATAGGTGGGAAAGCAAGTTGTGCAGAGGACACATAGAATCTGCAAATGGATCTCGACAGGCTAAGTGAGTGGGCGAAAATTTGGCAGATGGAGTATAATGTGGGAAAATGTGAGGGTGTCCACTTTTAGTTTCAGAATAAGGGGTCGCCCATTTAAAACGGAGATGAGGAGGAATTTCTTCTCTCAGAGGGTCGTGAATCTTTGGAATTCTCTGCCCCAGAGAGCCGCGGAGGCTGGGTCATTGAATATATTTAAGGTGGAGATAGACAGATTTTTGAACGATAAGAACATAAGAAGTAGGAGCAGGAGTAGGCCATATGCCCCTCGGGCCTGCTCCGCCATTCAATAGGATCATGGCTGATCCGAACCTTGGACTCATGTCCACTTCCCTGCCCGCTCCCCATAACCCTTAATTCCCTTATCAGCTAGGCAAACTGTCTATCTCCGTTTTAAGGGAGTCAAGGGCTATGGGGAGCGGGCAGGAAAGTGGAGTTGAGGCCAAGACCAGGTCAGCCATGATCTTATCGAATTGCGGAGCAGGCGCGAGAGGCCAAATGGCCGACTCCTGCTCCTATTTCTTATGTTCTTATGTTCACGTGGGGGGGGGGGGAGGGAATAAACACCAAGCAGGTGTTAGGACAGAGTTAGGGAGGCGATTGAAGTAGCAGTCACAGGTTTTTTGAAGGCAAGGAGGGATAAAGAGAGACAAAAAGGGGTTGAGGAAGAGAATGGGTCACGGTGGGCTGTGCCACCGATGTCGGAGTGGACAGAAGACTCGAGTCAGAAGATTGGGATGTCGAGCTGGTGGCGCGACATAAATGCAAGTCTTCCCTCTTATAGCCATGATGCGGAGATGCCGGTGTTGGACTGGGGTGGACAAAAGTGAGAAGTCGCACAACACCAGGTTATAGTCCAACAGTTTTATTTGAAATCACGAGCTTTCGGAGCTGCTGCCCTTCGTCAGGTGAAGGAGCAGCAGCTCAGAAAGCTTGTGATTTCAAATAAAGCTGTTGGACTATAACCTGGTGTTGTGCGACTTCTCACTCTTATAGCCAGTTCATGTGGCACTAAAAATTCAGCCCCTCCTCTCCTTTCCAAGATTCTCGCTTGACTTACAAGGTTCATTCAGCTGTACTCGGTGTTTGATACTCACCATCTCTGTGCAGCCGACAATACTAAAGGGGCATCTCAGCAGCTTTTGCTCGCAAGTCGCTTTGTGCTTTGCCTGGAACGTCAAGAGCAAACTTAGGATGACCAATTGAATTTAAAGTAAAGGACAGCAACTCAAAGCAAATGATGTTTATTCCCCTCCGTCTCACCACCACCTTCTCGAGGGCAATTAGGGATGGGCAATAAATGCTGGCCTCGCCAGCGCTGTCCCCACATCCCGTGAGTGATCCGCAGTGGGAACGGTGGCCGATATCTCCCTCCCTCCTCTTAGCCCAGATCACTAAACCAACTGTCGGAGCCATACCGCCACGCCGGCAAAGATCAGCTAACTCCGCGCGGGCTGAGAATCTGACTTGGCGACTTTCTTGGTTTGTGCTGCCCAGTCCCACTTTCTGAGGTGGGGTTGGGGGGTGGGGGGAGGGGGCAGGTTCATCTTCCGAGGTGAGCTGAAGTGCAAACAATTTCGCATTCTCGCTGCAGTAGTGTCGGTACTGACGATTACCGTGATACATCGCAACCAAATACCAATAGGGTTGTTCCCGAAACACTCGGTATTTCTATACTATCAATCTTAACATTGCATTTTGGTTTTCTTGCATTACAGAGGAGGCACCCAGTAAAATAACGACATAAGATTACACAGGATATACGGCACAGAAACAGGCCATTCGGCCCAACCAGTCCATGCCGGCGTTTATGCTCCACTCGAGCCTCCCGTCTTTTCTCATCTAAATCTATCAGCATAACCCTCTATTCCCTTCTCCCTCATATGCTTGTCTAACCGCCCCTTAAATGCATCTATACATTCGCTTCAACCACTCCCTGTGGTAGCGAGTTCCACATTCTCACCACTCTCTGGGTAAAGAGGTTTCCCAACTAAAAGTCATTGAGGTTAGGGTCATTCTCTGTTAACACTGATTCAAGTCTGATTTCTGGGGGGAAGGAAGTATCTGAACTCTGTACATGACAACAAAAATGATATATTTAAAACATGCATCTACGTCTCATTGATCAGTCTGTGGATACTTTCAGTGAGAACATTATAACAAAGAAGGCAATGTGAAGTCAGGACACTTTAAGATTATGATTTACCTCCAGCTCTCTCAGGGGACCACTCCACATACAGCCCTGGTTTTGACAGGATACTTGCAGGTTTAGAATCTCTTTCGCGATTGCCCTGTCCTTGAAACACTATAACACACAGAAGGCGACAATGAATAAAAGAAAATAAGCACTGACTTCATTCATCATAAGTGGCATCAGCCTGATTTGCATCGGATCGATAATAAGAGTATGTTACATCAGTGGTGTCCAGATATTGTGACAATTTTGACCACTAGTCAGATTTTTAAAACATTCTCTAATATTTTTCATTAAATAAACTTTCTTGAGACATACTCTTTATAAGATTATGAATTGTGAAGACCCATGAGTCATGATTTGTTTTCAGTGGGCTGATAATACACACAAGCACTGCAATTGCCATTGAGTTATGTTCAATGCCACAAGTTGGATATGAATAAACTGATGTGTCTTTATAATGCCTTCTGTTTGTACCTTATGTTAAAAATTGATGAGGTAAAGAATGTTATAAAGTTGATTAAGCAAAGAAGTTATTTTTAAACAAACGGGGCACATTGGTTCAAAACCTTCCATTGAGATTTGATTCCAATGCAGTTGGAGGTTGTGTAAGTGTTGATTATTTCAAATAGTGGGGTGTGTTTAGAATGTTTATTCTGTGAACATTCTCAGTCTATTGTTATATCAATCGGGTTTAGAATGTTTATTCCGTGAACATTCTCAGTCTATTGTTATATCAATCGGGTTTAGAATGTTTATTCCGTGAACATTCTCAGTCTATTGTTATATCAATCGGGTTTAGAATGTTTATTCTGTGAACATTCTCAGTCTATTGTTATATCAGTCGGGTTTAGAATGTTTATTCTGTGAACATTCTCAGTCTATTGTTATATCAATCGGGTTTAGAATGTTTATTCCGTGAACATTCTCAGTCTATTGTTATATCAATCGGGTTTAGAATGTTTATTCTGTGAACATTCTCAGTCTATTGTTATATCAGTCGGGTTTAGAATGTTTATTCTGTGAACATTCTCAGTCTATTGTTATATCAATCGGGTTTAGAATGTTTATTCCGTAAACATTTTCAGTCTATTGTTATATCAATCGGGTTTAGAATGTTTATTCTGTGAACATTCTCAATCTATTGTTATATCAGTCGGGTTTAGAATGTTTATCCCGTGAACATTCTCAGTCTTGTTATATCAATCGGGTTTAGAATGTATGTACTGTGAACATTCTCAGTTTATTGTCATGTGGGGTGGATTTAGATGCAGTGTAGAATGCCACTACTGTGAAATGACATGGGTGGAATTTTCTGAGCCTCCACTCTACCGACGGGGCCTGAAATGCAGTGGACATATTATTGGAAAACCCCAAGTGGGCTGACTGTGAATTTCCATCCATTGACACTAATAAATGGAAGATTGCAGCCAATGCAGTCGTGATTTTTCAATAAGCTGGCGCTACATATGAGGCTCCACTGATGGTGTGGGCCTCGGAAAATGTTGGCCATTTATTTCAGTACATCAGTATAGATACTTGTGCTGCAGCACCTTTTATGAACATCCCTTTCAGTTCACTGCCTAAGATGTGCTGGGCAAAAGGTGGAAAATGGGTGAAAAAAAAATTCCCCTAATTTCCAATTATGATAATTGAAATGTTTCAATGATATGCCTTGATCTTCAACAGAACATGTATGCTTACTTTCTCTAACGTGGCCACTGAACCATTCTCAAATATTTCTTTATCCCTCAGGCAGGACGGACATGTAATAGATTCTTTCCTGTCGTCAAAAGAGGGCAAAAATATATCATTGAGGCGTTTAATTAAATGCAAGAACGCATATACAGAACCTCTCAGATACCTTCCTGTGTGTCTGAGATAGTACTGATACTGAGCACAGCAGTTTAATATCGGTACCACATTTGAAGCACTGGCATTTGGAGTTATACTGCCAGCTCGCACCACTCTCTAATCAGGTCGAGCACAACTCGGCAATACTCAAACAACAACAACTTGCATTTACATAGCGCCTTTAACGCAGTGAAAACATCCCAAGGTGCTTCACAGGAGCGATTATCAGACAACAGTTGACACCGAGCCACGTACAGATGATATTGGGACAGGTGGCCAACAGCTTGGTCAAAGAGGTAGGTTTTAAGGAGCGTCTTAAAGGAGGAGAGGAGAGAGAGGGGGAGAGGTTGAGGGAGGGAATTCCAGAGCTTAGGGCCCAGGCGGCTGAAGGCGCGGCCGCCAATGGTGGAGCGATGGAAATCGGGGATGCGCAAGAGGCCAGAATTGGAGGGGCGCCGAGGTCTCGGAGGATTAGAGGCGGTTACAGAGATAGGGAGGCACATGCAAAAGAGCTCCTAATGTCATTAAAATTCTTAAGAGTTCAATCAGCTCTTTGATAACGTTGAAAACTTTAATATTAAACTTAACACAGTTCAACAGGCCCCGGGACTGCAAGAGTCCGAAGATATGGAGGTACCAGGTAGGTGCGTACTTTTCTTGCGGATCGGAGGCATTCGCCCGCGGGAAGCCTCCGACCGCAATTTCAGGTCCATTAAGTACAACAAACCCATCTTTTTTTTTTGATTGACCAACCCACCCAGATATACCCATCTGAAGTGCGCCTATAGTTTCTTCCCTGAACCCGTTTCTACGAAATCCTTTCAACCGGTTAACTTATGCCACAAATCTATCCCGTTCGCCGTGAAAATATATATGGTCATTAATATATCTGGAAACGTACAGTAGCTTTCTGTGACACCTTTCGCAAAACCTGTGCCCGCACTCCGTCTGAACTGGATTCCTCATCAGAAGTCCGCACTCTCCGCAGTAGTACTTGCGGTCGTAGTCCCGCTCGGCGCTGGTCACATAACCTCCGGCCTCCTCGTCTCCGCTAGCAGCCGAGCATGGAGGCCTCTTCCACTCACACTGCGATATGTAGCTGTGGAGCCCGTCTCCGTGCTTCAGAGCGAACAAACTCATGGCAAATCTTCGACCGACTCTGGGAGTACGTTTTTGTGTCTTGGGAGAGGAACCTTAAATATCAATTACAGTAAAAAGAAGGGCTTGTTAATAAAGGTTTTTCGTTTAATCAAAGTGAAACTCATTTGAGTCACAGTACACCCCTCCACCCCGGTATCTTTCGTGATGGGGATAGTTCTGTGATGGACAGCATGACTGGGCAAAAAGTCCCACAAATATTTACACTTAGGGCGTGGATCCAAAAGAAAATCTCCCTGAACCAATTTCGCTGGAAATGTCACCCGCATGCAAAGCATTTAGCTGAGATGACAAACTATTTTTAATTTCAGTTTTGATTACGATTTGCTTCAGTCTCTTTCACTTTGCCCTCTCTAGATCATACGTGCCTTACATTTCCTTGAATTCGACCTTTACCTCATGTGTGTATTCAGTGACCCACATGTACAGATTAGTATCTCAAGGTAAGCTCGAAGAACAGCACCTACCTCATCTTTCGATTAGGTGCTTTACAGCCTTCTGGACTCGACATCGAGTTCAACAATTTCAGACCTTAACCTCTGCTCCAATCTTTTTTCTCTCTCTCTCTCATGGCAGCTGTCTTTCATTCTACCATTGCCATTTACACTTCATCTAGAGTCATCTTTTGTTTCTTAACTTGTCCCATTACCATCTCCCTTTGCCTCGCACCATCATCCCTTTTGTCTCTTAATCTCTCCTGCCTTCTGTCCTATCACAGACCTTCCCTTTTGTTCTTTCCTCCCCTCCCCGCTTTCCCTGCCCCTACACTTGCTTAAAATCTGTTACATCGCCAACTTTTTCCAGTTCTGACGAAGGGTCATCGACCTGAAACGTTAACTCTGTTTCTCTCTCCACAGATGCTGTGTATTTCCAGCATTTTCTGTTTTTATTTCAGCTTGCCAGCATCCGCAGTATTTTGCTTTTGTATTAGTATTTTTCTTTTTACTTGGTAAAAATAATATTAGTTCTCTCAGTTATTTATTTTCCTTCTGTTATTCTGATGTTTCCAAGCTAGTGTATTTCTATAGTATATCCTCAGTTCCTCTCTTTCATTCAGTGTTGTTTACTGAGAAGGCAAAATGAAGGGCCATAGTCCAGGGCACCACACAGACCCCATTTGTGTTCAGTTCTGGGCACTGCATCTCAGGAAGGATTACACACAGAATGTACAGCACAGAAACAGGCCATTCGGCCCAATGGATCCATGCTCCACACGAGCCTCCTCCCACCCCTCTTCATCTCACCCTATCAGCATATGCTTCTAATCCCTTCTCCCTCATGTGTTTATCAAGTTTCCCCTTAAATGCATCTGCGCTATTCGCCTCAACCACTCTATGTGGTAGCGAGTTCCACATTTTCACCACTCTCTAGGTGAAGAGGAGTCTCCTGATTCGGGGGGGGGGGGGGTGCGGGGGGTGGAGCACTGAACCAAAATTTGGACAGGAGGGGTAATTGTGTGTTGCAGAATGTTCAGAAGGAGAGGGAGTGCTGATAAATGATGTGGTTTTGATAGGAGGAAGCACTATTGTGTATTGTAGAGCTTTAAATGGCTGGAGAGATTCCTGTATGTTGAAGGACATTTGGAAATAAGGCCTATGTTGTGCAGTGAATTGGATATATTGGCTTTGGAGGGAGTGCAGCGCAGATTCACCAGAATGATACCTGGGCTAAAAGAGTTAAATTACGAGGACAGGTTGCGTAGACTAGGCTTGTATTCCCTCGAGTATAGAAGATTAAGGGGTGGACTAATTGAGGTGTTTAAGGTGATTCAAGGATTTGACAGGGTAGATAAAGAGAGAAACTATTTCCTCTGGTGGGGGGAGTTCATAACAAGGGGCATAACTTTAAAATTAGAGCTAGGGGTGATGTCAGGAAGCACTTCTTCACACAAAGGGTAGTGGAAATCTGGAACACTCTCCCCCAAAAAGCTGTTGAGGCTGTGGGTCAAAAATTGAACATTTCAAAACTGAGATTTTGAAATTTTTGTTAGACAAGGATATTAACCAAGGCGGGTAGATGGAGTTAAGATACATGATCTAATAGAGTGGCAGAACAGCCTCGAGGGGCTGAATGGCCTGCTCCTGGTCTTCTGTTCCTAGATTGAAAAGAGTGGAAGAGAAGATGAGATAATTCGAAGCACAGTTTAATGAAAGCTCGTAGATTGTAGGAGCAAGGGGAAAGAAGTGAGATTGAATTCAATACATACAAAGATTGATACCAAAGCACAGGAGTAAATGCACATCCATGTATCCATATTTGTGTCGTGAGACAAAAACAGAAAACGCTGGAAATGCTCAGCAGGTCAGGCAGCATCTGTGCAGAGAGTAACAGAGTTAACGTTTCAGGTCGAAGACCAATGACCTGAAACGTTAACTCTGTTTCTCTCTCTCTCTCTCCACAGATGCTGCCTGACAAGCTGAGCATTTCTTGCGTTTTCTGTTTTTAATTCAGATATTTCCAGCATCCACAGCATTTTGCTTTTGTATCTGTGCAGTGAGTCCTCCCCCCGTGACATTTTCAGGCTTTGTCAACATTTGCTGGGAATTGGTCGACTTCTCCATCAGAGAGAGGGCCTGGCACTCTTTCCCCCCACACCCGCAGCCCTCCGCCACCCCGCCCCCGCCCCAAAAAAAAGGCTGTCGAGGCTGTGGGTCGATTGAAAATTTCAAAACTGAGATTCGTCTTGTAGCTCGCAGATGACCGGGGTCTCAGTAACCCGGAACTTGGGTCAGAGAGGCTTCATTGGTCAAACTGACAGCAGAGCCCGAGGGAGATTTATGAGTATGAGTGATGGTTACTTGGTGGATGGAGAGACTGTGATGCTCCATTGGATCAGTCTGGGAAAGGTCTCGCAAAGCAATCTGGTCCCCGTTAATCATGTGACAATTAGTCGGTCACCTCAAGCCTCCGAGCACAATGAAAGGACCTAGTCTGGATCAGGCAACATTCCCCATGCAAAGCATGTCAACAAGTCTTTATAGCCAAAAGACAATGGCAAGACCTTCACATAATGTTCATATGATATGTTACATTTACGTGCTGCAGTAAAGGCGCAAGAAGTTCCAACGAGAAGTTTTATGAACCTGGCCAAAGTCTAGGACTATGGTTAGATTTTCACAGCTATGAATGGTCCATCATGTTTTTCGAGACCCCGGAACAAATATTCACTCTCATCAAGAGACCTTGGTGAGAGTGAACAGGACCTTCATGGGTCCCAAAATCTAAGTTCTACTCCATCCACAGGTGTCCTATCTTTCCCACCTTCTGTGGTTTCCAATACCATCCAAAGGTGTCCCTATAGGTGGCCCTTCTTCTAGAGAAATAAACAAGTTATCTGGTGCCATAATCACATTACGTATGCAAAGTTATCTCGCGAATTACATGCCTCTGGATTGGTTGAATTTATCACGTAAAAATAAAATAGGGATTCGCCACCAGCCACACTAAAATGAACCACCTATCCGTGATATCACATGCTGCCCAGGGATTTCTACCCCTTCTCCTCCAGCAAGTGGGCAGAGATGTTTAGGGACGATGCACAAGTAGAAGTTTGTCTGGCCTCTAGATCCATACTGGGTTCTAGGTCTTCTCAATCAGTGATGTCCTCTTTTTTTTATGCCTACAAGATGCACTTTCTACCGAATCCCATCAGAGTGGACCATGTCAGCAGCTCATTTATTCCCTGAAACTCAGAGGCAGCTAAAATGATTGCCTCACACGGCCAAGCACCAATTCTCCAGCATTGAGAAACGAATTGAGCATGTTGCAAGAGCAAACAGTTGGAACTGGCACCAGATCTGGCATCATAGAGATTCCTAGACCACAATGTTGCATCAAAAGTCCTGCAGGCATCTGAGTGATAACAGATCACTTGCCCCGCGGATCCACACTTGCCCCATGCTTCGACACTTGCCCCGTGGATCGACGCTTGCCCTTGCCCCACTGACCATCCCTTGCCCCATGGACCATCCCTTGCCCCACTGACCATCCCTTACCC
This sequence comes from Squalus acanthias, assembly GCA_030390025.1. NCBI lineage: Eukaryota > Metazoa > Chordata > Chondrichthyes > Squaliformes > Squalidae > Squalus > Squalus acanthias. The sequence continues at coordinate 13,143,875 of CM059449.1, forward strand.
CACTGACCATCCCTTACCCCACTGACCATCCCTTGCCCCATGGACCATCCCTTACCCCACGGACCATCCCTTACCCCACTGACCATCCCTTGCCCCACTGACCATCCCTTGCCCCACTGACCATCCCTTACCCCACTGACCATCCCTTGCCCCACTGACCATTCCTTACCCCACTGACCATCCCTTACCCCACTGACCATCCCTTACCCCACTGACCATCCCTTACCCCACTGACCATCCCTTGCCCCATGGACCATCCCTTACCCCACTGACCATTCCTTACCCCACTGACCATCCCCTACCCCACTGACCATCCCTTGCCCCACTGACCATCCCTTACCCCACTGACCATCCCTTACCCCACGGACCATCCCTTACCCCACTGACCATCCCTTGCCCCATGGACCATCCCTTACCCCACTGACCATCCCTTGCCCCATGGACCATCCCTTACCCCACGGACCATCCCTTGCCCCACTGACCATCCCTTGCCCCATGGGCCATCACTGTACAGTCCCTGCCTTGCTACTTTCCCCCTTTAGCCGCCTTGTCCTTTTATCTTATGGTTGGGTCTGCAGAATCTCCCGCCCCCGATCCTCACCAATCCCGATTTTGACCCAATGACAGTTCTTATGTGTTCTTTGCAATCAGTGGAAGCAACGAAATTCATGCTGACAGCTCCGACAAAGAGAGGCAGAGGCGGAGACAGGGCAAGAGTGAGGGAGATGGAGAGAGACTGAGGCAGAGGGAGAGAAAGATTACTCGCCATTCAGGTCCTGTGCAAAACAGTTGAAACTGATCTCCCATTCAGCACAGAGATCAGGCGGCACACAACCCCACGTTTAGAGATACAGAACAACTGAAGCGTTCTTGCAACACGTTCATGTCTCTACATATAACATTGTGTTGTTAACTCACCCTGTGCAGTCGGAGCCCCACTTGATATGTTCGCGACCAGCAGCGAGTTCACAGAGGAACTGGGTGTGTTCTGCACGCAATATGTACAGCGCCGCTGGAAATTCCAATCTGTAGGGTGTGGGGGGGGTTTTCAAGTTGCCTCTGGTTGGACTTCCTCTGGAACTTTTACACACACACACACACACACACGTGTTATTGAGTGTACAAATCCCCTTGACATCCACTTTACTTTCGGGGTTTTATTTTTTGGCAGCTAATCGTCAGTAAAGGGGGGACAGAGAGGCTGCCTTTGTGACTGTCTGCTCCCTCTCTCCCTCTGCCACACACACACACACACACTGTCCACCGGGTATGTGCTCTTGTATCGTCACATTCCCGTGTTAAACAGTACAGACAAGCGGCCCCCTCCCCTATTGGACAGATGGAGGTAGCATCGCTCCTGACTTGTCATCCTGAGGTCGTGAAAGGCGCTACATGAATGCAAGTCTTCCTCTCCTTCTGTCTCACCCTCTCTCTCTCGCTCTGCCACAATGCTCTCTCAGTCTCTCTCTCTTCCTCCTTCAGTCTCTTCCTCTCTCTCTCTTTCTCCCTCATCAATCTTTCCCCCTCAGTCTCTCTCACCCCTTCAGTCCCTTTCCCTCCTCATTGCCTCTTTCTGCCTTTTCCTCTTTCTGTCTCCCTCCATCATTCCCTTAGTCTCCCTCCCTCTGCCTCTCTCCCCTAGTTTCTTTCTTTCTCTGCCTCTCCATTAATACATTAATATCTCCCTCCCTCTGCCCCCTCTCTCCCTCCCTCTGCCCCCTCTCTCCCTCCCTCTGCCCCTCTCTCACCCCCACTGCCCCTCTCTCTCACTCCCTCTGCCTCTATTTCCCTCTCTCTGCCTCTCTCTGCCCCTCCCCCTCCCCCCTTTGCCCCTCTCTTCCTCCCTCTGCCCCTCTCTCCCACTGCCCCTCTCTCTCACTCCCTCTGCCTCTATTTCCCTCTCTCTCCCTCCCTCTGCCCCTCCCCCCTTTGCCCCTCTCTCCCTCCCTCTGCCCCTCTCTCCCTCCCTCTGCCCCTCTCTCCCTCCTTCTGCCCCTCTCTCTCCATCCCTCTTCCCCTCTCTCCCTATCCCTCTGCCCCTCTCTCCCTCCAGTTTCTCTCGCTCAGCCTCCCCTCCCTCTGCCCCTCTCCCTCCCTCCCTCCCTCCCTCTGCCCTCTCTCTCCATCCCTCTGCCCCTCTCTCCCTATCCCTCTGCTCCTCTCTCCCTCCCTCTGCCCCTCTCTCCCTCCCTTTGCCTCTCTCTCCCTCCCTCTGCCCCTCTCTCCCTCCCTCTGCCCCTCTCTCTCCCTCCCTCTGCCCCTCTCTCCCTCCAGTTTCTCTCGCTCAGCCTCCCCTCCCCCTGCCCCTCTCTCCCTTAGCCTCTTTTCTCTCTCTCCAGGTCTCTCGCACCCTCCTCAGTCTCCTTCTCACTCCTTAGCCCCTCAGTCTGCCTGCCTCTCTCGAGGTTGTTTCTGTCTCTCCACCATCAGAACCTCTCCCTATTTTTGCTGTGTGTGTGTGTGCGTGTGTGTGTAGCTCTCTGGGGTTTTTTTTTTGTTCTCCTTGTTTATCTCATAAGTCTGCCTCCAACCTACCCTCAACTCTCAAAAAACAGGGAGATCAGGGGAGGGATCGGTAAAAAAGGGGGCGTGCCTCTTCAGCAAGGGAGTGCGAGGGACAATCAACAGCCCTGGGTTTCGAACTCAAGCTGACATTTCGCTAGATACTCGAGGGCGGTTCACTGAGTGTTCGGAATTCCCCGGCCCGGAAATCCCGGAACCACATCGAAAAATCCCCACTTCCTTCATCTACATTTCCTCATTCCTCATGATCCCCAAGAAGGACTCAGGCAGACAGACTGGAACCTCACTGTAGCCACTTGCTTCAGGATTGGAGGATATATATATCATCGCTGACATAGCTTGCAGGCCACTTCCTCAATCTGGGGACTGAAATTACCTCAACAGTTCAGGGACATGTTCTTCACATGTCTCCCCCCACCCGTCTGTGCCAGGGTGTGTCTCTCTATTATTGTCTGCTTCGCCTCCGGTTGTGTCGATATATACTCGCACACACTGGCTGCCTTTTATGTCCTTCGCTGCCACTGGGACCACATTCATTTTCCAGTGTGCGGTCGGTGTGTTGGCGGGATTGACTCATCTGCTCCCTCTGGTAGACCAAGTCATACCGAGTTGAGTCAAGCAGGACCGGGCAAACCCGAGGGGTGAGGACAAAGCAATTTCACTGGAGCAAAACTCCAGAAGCTGTTATTGTCAGAATCGGTAAGCCCGCCATCACACCGAGTTCATTCTCACAGAGCATTCCTCACTATTAAGTAGCAGACCCACCATTAATGATTGCCCCTGGATGTAAGTGTCCCTTTGTCAATAACTCGATCCCTCTGTCTATTTGTGGTCCTCTCTCTATCCCTGTGTCTATTTGTGGTCTTCTCTCTATCCCTGTGTGTATCTCTGGTCCTCTCTCTCTCTCACTGTGTGTATCTCTGGTCCTCTCTCTATCACTGCGTCTTTCTCTGGTCCTCTCTCCATCCCTGTGTGTATCTCTGGTCCTCTCTCTCTCTCACTGTGTGTATCTCTGGTCCTCTCTCTATCACTGTGTGTATCTCATGTCCTCTCTCTATCACTGTGTGTATCTCTGGTCCTCTCTCTCTATCCCTGTGTGTATCTCTGGTCTTCTCTCTATCACTGTGTGTATCTCTGGTCTTCTCTCTATCCCTGTGTGTATCTCTGGTCCTCTCTCTATCACTGTGTGTATCTCTGGTCCTCTCTATCACTGTGTGTATCTCTGGTCCTCTCTCTCTCCCTGTGTGTATCTCTGGTCCTCTCTCTATCCCTGTGTGTATCTCTGGTCCTCTCTCTCTATCCCTGTGTGTATCTCTGGTCCTCTCTCTAACACTGTGTGTATCTCTGGTCCTCTCTCTATCACTGTGTGTATCTCTGGTCCTCTCTCTATCCCTGTGTGTATCTCTGGTCCTCTCTCTCTATCACTGTGTGTATCTCTGGTCCTCTCTCTATCCCTGTGTGTATCTCTGGTCCTCTCTCCCTGTGTGTATCTCTGGTCCTCTCTCTATCCCTGTGTGTATCTCTGGTCCTCTCTCTCTCCCTGTGTGTATCTCTGGTCCTCTCTCCCTGTGTGTATCTCTGGTCCTCTCTCTCTCCCTGTGTGTATCTCTGGTCCTCTCTCTCTCTCACTGTGTGTATCTCTGGTCTTCTCTCTATCCCTGTGTGTATCTCTGGTCCTCTCTCTCTATCCCTGTGTGTATCTCTGGTCTTCTCTCTATCCCTGTGTGTATCTCTGGTCTTCTCTCTATCACTGTGTGTATCTCTGGTCCTCTCTCTCTCCCTGTGTGTATCTCTGGTCCTCTCTCTATCACTGTGTGTATCTCTGGTCCTCTCTCTATCACTGTGTGTATCTCTGGTCCTCTCTCTCACTGTGTGTATCTCTGGTCCTCTCTCTCTCCCTGTGTGTATCTCTGGTCCTCTCTCTCTCACTGTGTGTATCTCTGGTCTTCTCTCTATCCCTGTGTGTATCTCTGGTCCTCTCTCTCTATCCCTGTGTGTATCTCTGGTCTTCTCTCTATCACTGTGTGTATCTCTGGTCCTCTCTCTATCACTGTGTGTATCTCTGGTCCTCTCTCTCTCCCTGTGTGTATCTCTGGTCCTCTCTCTCTCTCACTGTGTGTATCTCTGGTCTTCTCTCTATCCCTGTGTGTATCTCTGGTCCTCTCTCTCTATCCCTGTGTGTATCTCTGGTCTTCTCTCTATCACTGTGTGTATCTCTGGTCCTCTCTCTATCACTGTGTGTATCTCTGGTCCTCTCTCTATCCCTGTGTGTATCTCTGGTCCTCTCTCATCCCTGTGTGTATCTCTGGTCCTCTCTCTATCCCTGTGTGTATCTCTGGTCCTCTCTCTCTATCACTGTGTGTATCTCTGGTCCTCTCTCTCTATCACTGTGTGTATCTCTGGTCCTCTCTCTATCATTGTGTGTATCTCTGGTCCTCTCTCTATCACTGTGTGTATCTCTGGTCCTCTCTCTATCCCTGTGTGTATCTCTGGTCCTCTCTCTATCCCTGTGTGTATCTCTGGTCCTCTCTCTCTATCACTGTGTGTATCTCTGGTCCTCTCTCTCTATCACTGTGTGTATCTCTGGTCCTCTCTCTATCACTGTGTGTATCTCTGGTCCTCTCTCTCTCTCACTGTGTGTATCTCTGGTCCTCTCTCTCTATCCCTGTGTGTATCTCTGGTCCTCTCTCTCTCACTGTGTGTATCTCTGGTCCTCTCTCTATCACTGTGTGTATCTCTGGTCCTCTCTCTCTATCCTGTGTGTATCTCTGGTCCTCTCTCTCTCCCTGTGTGTATCTCTGGTCCTCTCTCTCTCACTGTGTGTATCTCTGGTCCTCTCTCTATCACTGTGTGTATCTCTGGTCCTCTCTCTATCACTGTGTGTATCTCTGGTCCTCTCTCTCTATCCCTGTGTGTATCTCTGGTCCTCTCTCTATCACTGTGTGTATCTCTGGTCCTCTCTCTATCACTGTGTGTATCTCTGGTCCTCTCTCTCTCCCTGTGTGTATCTCTGGTCCTCTCTCTCTCACTGTGTGTATCTCTGGTCCTCTCTCTATCACTGTGTGTATCTCTGGTCCTCTCTCTCTCCCTGTGTGTATCTCTGGTCCTCTCTCTCTCACTGTGTGTATCTCTGGTCCTCTCTCTCTCCCTGTGTGTATCTCTGGTCCTCTCTCTCTCCCTGTGTGTATCTCTGGTCCTCTCTCTATCCCTGTGTGTATCTCTGGTCCTCTCTCTCTCCCTGTGTGTATCTCTGGTCCTCTCTCTATCACTGTGTGTATCTCTGGTCCTCTCTCTCTCACTGTGTGTATCCCTGGTCCTCTCTCTATCCCTGTGTGTATCTCTGGTCCTCTCTCTCTATCACTGTGTGTATCTCTGGTCCTCTCTCTCTATCACTGTGTGTATCTCTGGTCCTCTCTCTCTATCCCTGTGTGTATCTCTGGTCCTCTCTCTATCCCTGTGTGTATCTCTGGTCCTCTCTGTATCCCTGTGTGTATCTCTGGTCCTCTCTGTATCCCTGTGTGTATCTCTGGTCCTCTCTATCACTGTGTGTATCTCTGGTCCTCTCTCTCTCTCCCTGTGTGTATCTCTGGTCTTCTCTCTATCATTGTGTGTATCTCTGGTCCTCTCTCTCTCCCTGTGTGTATCTCTGGTCCTCTCTGTATCCCTGTGTGTATCTCTGGTCCTCTCTCTATCACTGTGTGTATCTCGGGTCCTCTCTCTATCACTGTGTGTATCTCTGGTCCTCTCTGTATCCCTGTGTGTATCTCTGGTCCTCTCTCTATCACTGTGTGTATCTCTGGTCCTCTCTCTATCCCTGTGTGTATCTCTGGTCCTCTCTCTATCCCTGTGTGTATCTCTGGTCCTCTCTCTATCCCTGTGTGTATCTCTGGTCCTCTCTCTATCACTGTGTGTATCTCTGGTCCTCTCTCTATCACTGTGTGTATCTCTGGTCCTCTCTCTATCCCTGTGTGTATCTCTGGTCCTCTCTCTCTCCCTGTGTGTATCTCTGGTCCTCTCTCTCTCCCTGTGTGTATCTCTGGTCCTCTCTCTATCCCTGTGTGTATCTCTGGTCCTCTCTCTATCACTGTGTGTATCTCTGGTCTTCTCTCTATCACTGTGTGTATCTCTGGTCCTCTCTCTCTCCCTGTGTGTATCTCTGGTCCTCTCTCTCTCTCCCTGTGTGTATCTCTGGTCCGCTCTCTATCACTGTGTGTATCTCTGGTCCTCTCTCTATCCCCTGTGTGTATCTCTGGTCCTCTCTCTATCACTGTGTGTATCTCTGGTCCTCTCTCTATCCACTGTGTGTATCTCTGGTCCGCTCTCTATCGCTGTGTGTATCTCTTGGTCTCTCTCTATCACTGTGTGTATCTCTGGTCCTTCTCTCTATCACTGTGTGTACCTCTGGTCCTCTCTCTCTCACTGTGTGTATCTCTGGTCTTCTCTCTATCACTGTGTGTATCTCTGGTCTTCTCTCTATCCCTGTGTGTATCTCTGGTCCTCTCTCTATCACTGTGTGTATCTCTGGTCCTCTCTCTATCCCTGTGTGTATCTCTGGTCCTCTCTCTCTCCTGTGTGTATCTCTGGTCCTCTCTCTCTCCCTGTGTGTATCTCTGGTCCTCTCTCCCTGTGTGTATCTCTGGTCCTCTCTCTCTCCCTGTGTGTATCTCTGGTCCTCTCTCTCTCCCTGTGTGTATCTCTGGTCCTCTCTCTATCACTGTGTGTATCTCTGGTCCTCTCTCTATCACTGTGTGTATCTCTGGTCCTCTCTCTCTCCCTGTGTGTATCTCTGGTCCTCTTCTATCACTGTGTGTATCTCTGGTCCTCTCTCTCTCCCTGTGTGTATCTCTGGTCCTCTCTCTCTCCCTGTGTGTATCTCTGGTCCTCTCTCTATCACTGTGTGTATCTCTGGTCCTCTCTCTCTCCCTGTGTGTATCTCTGGTCCTCTCTCTCTCCCTGTGTGTATCTCTGGTCCTCTCTCTATCACTGTGTGTATCTCTGGTCCTCTCTCTCTCCCTGTGTGTATCTCTGGTCCTCTCTCTCTCCCTGTGTGTATCTCTGGTCCTCTCTCTATCCCTGTGTGTATCTCTGGTCCTCTCTATCACTGTGTGTATCTCTGGTCCTCTCTCTATCCCTGTGTGTATCTCTGGTCCTCTCTCTCTCCCTGTGTGTATCTCTGGTCCGCTCTCTATCCCTGTGTGTATCTCTGGTCCTCTCTATATCCCTGTGTGTATCTCTGGTCCTCTCTCTATCCCTGTGTGTATCTCTGGTCCTCTCTCTCTCCCTGTGTGTATCTCTGGTCCTCTCTCTATCCCTGTGTGTACCTCTGGTCCTCTCTATATCCCTGTGTGTATCTCTGGTCCTCTCTCTATCACTGTGTGTATCTCTGGTCCTCTCTATATCCCTGTGTGTATCTCTGGTCCTCTCTCTATCCCTGTGTGTATCTCTGGTCCTCTCTCTCTATCACTGTGTGTATCTCTGGTCCTCTCTCTATCACTGTGTGTATCTCTGGTCCTCTCTATCCCTGTGTGTATCTCTGGTCCTCTCTCTCTATCACTGTGTGTATCTCTGGTCCTCTCTCTATCCCTGTGTGTATTTCTGGTCCTCTCTCTCTCACTGTGTGTATCTCTGGTCCTCTCTCTCTCACTGTGTGTATCTCTGGTCCTCTCTCTCTCCCTGTGTGTATCTCTGGTCCTCTCTCTATCCCTGTGTGTATCTCTGGTCCTCTCTCTATCACTGTGTGTATCTCTGGTCCTCTCTGTATCCCTGTGTGTATCTCTGGTCCTCTCTCTATCACTGTGTGTATCTCTGGTCCTCTCTCTATCCCTGTGTGTATCTCTGGTCCTCTCTCTATCCCTGTGTGTATCTCTGGTCCTCTCTCTATCCCTGTGTGTATCTCTGGTCCACTCTCTATCACTGTGTGTATCTCTGGTCCTCTCTCTATCACTGTGTGTATCTCTGGTCCGCTCTCTATCACTGTGTGTATCTCTGGTCCTCTCTCTATCCCTGTGTGTATCTCTGGTCCTCTCTCTCGCCCTGTGTGTATCTCTGGTCCTCCCTCTCTCCCTGTGTGTATCTCTGGTCCTCTCTGTATCCCTGTGTGTATCTCTGGTCCTCTCTCTATCACTGTGTGTATCTCTGGTCTTCTCTCTATCACTGTGTGTATCTCTGGTCCTCTCTCTCTCTCCCTGTGTGTATCTCTGGTCCTCTCTCTGTCACTGTGTGTATCTCTGGTCCTCTCTCTCTATCACTGTGTGTATCTCTGGTCCTCTCTCTATCCCCGTGTGTATCTCTGGTCCTCTCTCTATCACTGTGTGTATCTCTGGTCCTCTCTCTACCACTGTGTGCATCTCTGGTCCGCTCTCTATCGCTGTGTATATCTCTTGGTCTTCTCTCTATCACTGTGTGTATCTCTGGTCTTCTCTCTATCACTGTGTGTACCTCTGGTCCTCTCTCTCTCACTGTGTGTATCTCTGGTCTTCTCTCTATCACTGTGTGTATCTCTGGTCTTCTCTCTATCCCTGTGTGTATCTCTGGTCCTCTCTCTATCACTGTGTGTATCTCTGGTCCTCTCTGTATCCCTGTGTGTATCTCTGGTCCTCTCTCTCTCCTTGTGTGTATCTCTGGTCCTCTCTCTCTCCCTGTGTGTATCTCTGGTCCTCTCTCCCTGTGTGTATCTCTGGTCCTCTCTCTCTCCCTGTGTGTATCTCTGGTCCTCTCTCTCTCCCTGTGTGTATCTCTGGTCCTCTCTCTATCACTGTGTGTTTCTCTGGTCCTCTCTCTATCACTGTGTGTATCTCTGGTCCTCTCTCTATCACTGTGTGTTTCTCTGGTCCTCTCTCTATCACTGTGTGTATCTCTGGTCCTCTCTCTATCACTGTGTGTATCTCTGGTCCTCTCTCTCTCCCTGTGTGTATCTCTGGTCCTCTCTCTCTCCCTGTGTGTATCTCTGGTCCTCTCTCTATCGCTGTGTGTATCTCTGGTCCTCTCTCTCTCTCCCTGTGTGTATCTCTGGTCCGCTCTCTATCGCTGTGTGTATCTCTGGTCTTCTCTCTATCACTGTGTGTATCTCTGGTCCTCTCTCTCTCCCTGTGTGTATCTCTGGTCCTCTCTCTATCCCTGTGTGTATCTCTGGTCCTCTCTCTATCACTGTGTGTATCTCTGGTTCTCTCTCTATCACTGTGTGTATCTCTGGTCCTCTCTCTCTCCCTGTGTGTATCTCTGGTCCTCTCTCTCTCCCTGTGTGTATCTCTGGTCCTCTCTCTGTCACTGTGTGTATCTCTGGTCCTCTCTCTCTATCACTGTGTGTATCTCTGGTCCTCTCTCTCTCCCTGTGTGTATCTCTGGTCCTCTCTCTCTCCCTGTGTGTATCTCTGGTCCTCTCTCTCTCCCTGTGTGTATCTCTGGTCCTCTCTCTCTATCACTGTGTGTATCTCTGGTCCTCTCTCTCTCCCTGTGTGTATCTCTGGTCCTCTCTCTCTCCCTGTGTGTATCTCTGGTCCTCTCTCTATCCCTGTGTGTACCTCTGGTCCTCTCTATATCCCTTTGTGTATCTCTGGTCCTCTCTCTATCCCTGTTTGTATCTCTGGTCCTCTCTCTCTCCCTGTGTGTATCTCTGGTCCGCTCTCTATCCCTGTGTGTACCTCTGGTCCTCTCTATATCCCTTTTTGTATCTCTGGTCCTCTCTCTATCCCTGTGTGTATCTCTGGTCCTCTCTCTATCCCTGTGTGTATCTCTGGTCCTCTCTCTCTATCACTGTGTGTATCTCTGGTCCTCTCTCTATCACTGTGTGTATTTCTGGTCCTCTCTATCCCTGTGTGTATCTCTGGTCCTCTCTCTCTATCACTGTGTGTATCTCTGGTCCTCTCTCTATCCCTGTGTGTATTGCTGGTCCTCTCTCTCTCACTGTGTGTATCTCTGGTCCTCTCTCTCTCACTGTGTGTATCTCTGGTCCTCTCTCTCTCTCCCTGTGTGTATCTGTGGTCCTCTCTCTCTCTCCCTGTGTGTATCTCTGGACCTCTCTCTCTTCCTGTGTGTATCTCTGGTCTTCTCTCTATCCCTGTGTGTATCTCTGGTCCTCTCTCTCTCCCTGTGTGTATCTCTGGTCCTCTCTCTATCCCTGTGTGTATCTCTGGTCCTCTCTCTCTCTCCCTGTGTGTATCTCTGGATCTCTCTCTCTCCCTGTGTGTATCTCTGGTCTTCTCTCTATCCCTGTGTGTATCTCTGGACCTCTCTCTCTCCCTGTGTGTATCTCTGGTCCTCTCTCTATTCCTGTGTGTATCTCTGGTCCTCTCTCTATCCCTGTGTGTATCTCTGGTCCTCTCTCTATCACTGTGTGTATCTCTGGTCCTCTCTCTCTATCACTGTGGGTATCTCTGGTCCTCTCTCTCTCTAACTGAGTGTATCTCTGGTCCTCTCTCTATCGCTGTGTGTATCTCTGGTCCTCTCTCTCTCCCTGTGTGTATCTCTGGTCCTCTCTCTATCACTGTGTGTATCTCTGGTCCTCTCTCTATCACTGTGTGTATCTCTGGTCCTTTCTCTCTATCACTGTGTGTATCTCTGGTCTCTCTCTATCCCTGTGTGTTCGTCTGCTTCTATCTCTATCCATGTGTGTACCAGAGGTTCTCTCTATCCCTGTGTGTATCTCTGGTTGTCTCTCTAGATTTTCTGTTTTTGTGTTTGAGTCCATCCCTATGTGGTTCTTGCTCTCTGTCCCCATGTCCCCATACATCTCTCTCCCTCTCCCTGTGTGTCCATGCTTCTTTGTCCCCCCTCCCCGCTTTTCCATTTTTCTCTATGTCCCTCTTCCTGTGTTTCCGTGCTTTGCTCTCTGCCTGTGTGCCCATCCTTCTCCTCATGTCCCTCCATATGAGCAGTGGTAAGAGCAGAGCGATGGGTGATAAAGCACTGGGTCCTGTTCACATGGAAAGAAAAAGAAATACTTACTTTTATATCAGCGCCTTTCACGACATCCAGATGTCCCAAACGCTTTACAGCCAATGAAGTACTTTTTAAAGCGTGGTCACTGTTGTCTTGTAGGAAACGCAGCAGCCAGTTTGAGCACAGCAAGCTCCCACAAGCAGCAATGTGATAATGACCAGGTCATCTGTTTTCGTGATGTTGATTGAGGGATAAATCGTGGCCCCAGGACACCCCCCCTTGCTCTTCTTCAAAATAGTGCCATGGGATCTTTTACACCCACCTGAGAGAGCAGACAGGGCTTCAGTCTAATGTCTCATCTGAAAGACAGCCCCTCTGACAGTGCAGCGCTCTCTCAGTACTGCCCTGGGAGCGTCAGCCTTTTGTGCTCGAGTCTCTGCAGCGGGACTATGAACCCACAACCTTCTGACTCAGGAGGGGAGAATGCCACCCACTGAACCGCGGCAGATTCAGATGTGGTGAGTCGAGGCCAGGCGTGATGGTTATCGACACCAGGACATACTGACAGCATTGAGCAAGTCTCACATGTGGAATGTGAGGTGGCATCCGCTCATCAGTGGGGTATGTACATCAGAACCTTGGAATAGCACAAATCAAAGGGCATTCAGCCCATCCAGTCGATTCAGTCCACCTTACGGGGGACTCTGCCCAAGCTTATGGGTTTAAACCCACTCGCTCTCGCAGTGACAGCTGTGCCTCAGTTGGTAGCATGCTTGTGCCTGAGTCAGCAGGTTGCGGGTTCAAATCCCACTCCCGAGTCCGGAGTACAAAAATCCAGGCTGACACTCCCGGTACTGAGGGAGCGCTGCACTGTCGGAGGTGCCGTTTTTCACATGAGACGTTAAACCGAGGCCCCGTCTGTCTTCTCAGGTGGGTGTAAAAGATCCCTTGGCACTATTTTGATATGGCGACTCTGTGACTCTCAGAGCAGGGGAGTTATCCCCGGTGTCCTGGCTAATATTTATCCCTCAATCAACATCACAAAAACAGATTATCTGGTTGTTATCATGTTGCTGTTTGTGGGAGCTTGCTGTGCGCAAGTTGGCTGCCGTGTTTCCCACATTACAACAGTGACTACACTTCAAAAAGTACTTCATTGGCTGTAAAGCACTTTGAGAAGTCGTGAAAGGTGCTCTGTAAATGTTAGTCCTTCTTTTTTTCTCTACTGTATTTGAAAACACGTTAATGTTCGTATGAACTTGCTCCATGCACTGCAATGGTGAACCCATTTAAAGTAAGTGAGTTAACGAATGTGTTGAAATGGAGAACAAGGGATTTTATACCAACCGTCTAACATACAGGAACGCCAACCCTTTAGGCTTGCAGAAGATAGTTCTTTAGTTTCCACTCCTCTCTCCCAGAAAATTCCTGAAATTGGAACCCTAACCACTGATGTTAAACCGTAACGCAAGCACAATCAATCGAATATTTTTTTTTTTTTTAAAAAGAAACTTTGGAAAATTTGTGTTCGTGTTTAATTTTAAAAATGTTAAGAATTTCCCCAAGAGCTCAATTATTCTTAAACGCAGCTCTGTTTATGAGGTCAGTAACGTCAGACACTGCAGAAGTTCCACCCACTGATCACAAAGGAAACTTAAAGAGGCAGAGATCAACTGTTCATGCACCCACATGTTGACTCGCTGCGACCTGGACACAGTACTCGGGCCTGGACTCAGTACCGTCACCCGGACCCAGTACCGTGACCCGGACCCAGTACCGTGACCCGGGCCCACTACCGTGACCCGGACCCACTACCGTGACCATGACTCAGTACCGTGACCCGGGCCCAGTACTGTGACCCGGATCCAGTACCGTGACCCGGATCCAGTACCGTGACCCGGATCCAGTACCGTGACCCGGGCCCTGTACCGTGACCCGGACCCACTACCGTGACCCGGGCCCACTACTGTGACCCGGACCCACTACCGTGACCATGACTCAGTACCGTGACCCGGACCCACTACCGTGACCCGGGCCCACTACCGTGACCCGGACCCACTACCGTGACCATGACTCAGTACCGTGACCCGGACCCACTACCGTGACCCGGGCCCACTACCGTGACCCGGACCCACTACCGTGACCATGACTCAGTACCGTGACCTGGGCCCAGTACCGTGACCCGGACCCACTACCGTGACCATGACTCAGTACCGTGACCCGGACCCAGTACCGTGACCCGGGCCCACTACCGTGACCCGGGCCCAGTATCGTGACCCGGGCCCAGTACCGTGACCCGAGCCCAGTACCGTGACCCGGACCCAGTACCGTGACCCGGATCCAGTACCGTGACCCGGATCCAGTACCGTGACCCGGGCCCAGTACCGTGACCCGGGCCCACTACCGTGACCCGGACCCACTACCGTGACCATGACTCAGTACCGTGACCCGGACCCACTACCGTGACCCGGGCCCACTACCGTGACCCGGACCCACTACCGTGACCATGACTCAGTACCGTGACCTGGGCCCAGTACCGTGACCCGGACCCACTACCGTGACCATGACTCAGTACCGTGACCCGGACCCAGTACCGTGACCCGGATCCAGTACCGTGACCCGGGCCCAGTACCGTGACCCGGGCCCACTACCGTGACCCGGGCCCAGTATCGTGACCCGGGCCCAGTACCGTGACCCGAGCCCAGTACCGTGACCCGGACCCAGTACCGTGACCCGGATCCAGTACCGTGACCCGGATCCAGTACCGTGACCCGGGCCCAGTACCGTGACCCGGATCCAGTACCGTGACCCGGACTCAGTACCGTGACCCGGGCCCAGTACCGTGACCCGGGCCCAGTACCGTGACCCGGGTCCAGTACCGTGACCCGGGCCCAGTACCGTGACCCGGGCCCAGTACCGTGACCCGGGCCCAGTACCGTGACCCGGGCCCAGTACCGTGACCCGGGCCCAGTACCGTGACCCGGGCCCAGTACCGTGACCCGGGCCCAGTACCGTGACCCGGACCCAGTACCGTGACCCAGGCCCAGTATCGTGACCCGTGTCCCATACCGTGACCCGGACCCACTACCGTGACCCGGACCCACTACCGTGACCCGGACCCAGTACCGTGACCAGGGCCCAGTACCGTGACCCGGGCCCAGTACCGTGACCCGGGCCCAGTACCGTGACCCGGACCCAGTACCGTGACCCGGACCCAGTACCGTGACCCGGGCCCAGTACCGTGACCCGGACCCAGTACCGTGACCCGGGCCCAGTACCGTGACCCGGACCCAGTATCGTGACCCGGACCCAGTACCGTGACCCGGGCCCAGTAATGCGACCCGGACCCAGTAATGCGACCCGGGCCCAGTAATGCGACCCGGACCCAGTAATGCGACCCGGACCCAGTAATGTGACCCGGACCCAGTAATGTGACCCGGGCCCAGTAAAGCGACCCGGGCCCAGTAATGCGACCCGGACCCAGTAATGCGACCCGGACCCAGTAATGCGACCCGGACCCAGTAATGCGACCCGGGCCCAGTAATGCGACCCGGACCCAGTAATGCGACCCGGGCCCAGTAATGCGACCCGGGCCCAGTAATGCGACCCGGGCCCAGTAATGCGACCCGGACCCAGTAATGTGACCCGGGCCCAGTACTGTGATTGGCCCCAGTAATGTGACCCGGACCCAGTAATGTGACCTGGGCCCAGTACCGTGATTGGACCCAGTAATGTGACCCGGGCCCAGTACTGTGATTGGCCCCAGTAATGTGACCCGGACCCAATAATGTGACCAGGGCCCAGTACCGTGATTGGACCCAGTAATGTGACCCGGACCCAGTAATGTGACCCGGACCCAGTAATGTGACCAGGGCCCAGTACCGTGACCCGGACCCAGCACCGTGACCCTGACCCAGCACCGTGACCCGGGCCCAGCACCGTGACCCTGACCCAGCACCGTGACCCGGGCCCAGTAATGTGACCCGGACCCAGCACCGTGACCCGCGCCCAGTACCGTGACCCTGACCCAGCACCGTGACCCGCGCCCAGTACCATGACCCTGACCTGTGACTGTAATGTTGATGATATTCTGTGAGCTGCACCCACGACTGTGACCTGGATCCGCAACCGTGCCCTGGAGCATCTTCTTCTGACCCTGACACTCCACTGTTACCTGGACCCTCCACTGTGACCCAGATCCTGCAGGGTGAATCTGACCCTTACTGTGACCCTGACCCTCCCCTGTGACCTGATCCCTCCGCTATGATCTGGACCCACGAATGCAACCTGGGTGCTGCCTGCTGTGATCCACACTTACTGCCCTGCAGCATCCTCTCCCGCAGTGATGGCCTCTCTAAACTGGCCGTTGAACTGTTTCCAGAAAGGAAAGAGTTAACTGACACATGAAATTAAGGTAGCTGTAAAGCTGATCAATAGGTCGCCATGGCTGCTAACTGCCTGGTTAGTGTTGCGGAAGAGTTTAAGGCTGTTTGAGGTGGCAACCATTCAAGTCCTGACTTGCATGCGGCAGGAGATTGTAGGGAGTTGCATTGTCCCAATGACTGCCGCAGGAGAGTTTGCACCTTACCAAACGGAGAAAGAAACAACTTTAAAAGCAGTTATAATTGCAGCCTCTCAGTTTTCAGTTTCCAGACGGCACCTCCGACAGTGCAGCAGCTCCTCAGTACTTGCACTGCGAGTGTCAGCCTTGATTTTGTGCTCAAATCTCTGGAGTTGGACTTGAACCCACGGCCTGCTGACTCAGAGGCGAGATTGCTGCCACCGTGCCGCGGGCTGACACCTTTACCCTTCCCTCCCAACCAATTTCTAACCCATTTCACAAGGCTGCCTCGAATTCCTTGCGCTTTCAATTTTGCTCATAACCTCTTGCGCGGAATCTTATCAAACGCCTTCCAAAAGTCCGTATCGATAACATCCCTCGACACGCCCTATCCACCATGTTAGTGGCCTCCGCGAAGAATTCAACTAGGTTAGTCAGACGTGACTTACCCCTTCACAAATCCATGCTGGCTCTCTCTGATCAGTTCACTTTTATCCAAGTGCTCAGTCACTCTGGACCTAAAAGGCAGTCAGAAAGATTAACTGTAGTCGTCTGACATTGTACGCTACACAGGCATTGTTCTCTGTCTATATATGCTTTGCCGATTCGTATTCCTTCACTTCACCTGACGAAGGAGCAGCGCTCCGAAAGCTTGTGATTTCAAATAAAACTGTTGGACTATAACCTGGTGTTGTGCGACTTCTCACTTTTGTCCACCCCAGTCCAACACCGGCATCTCCGCACTCTGTCCCTAATGACACATTCTAATGATCACCCCCCCCCCCCGCCACCCCTCCTACTTATGTTGGACTGACAGGCCTGTCGTTACCTGGTTTCTGTTGCTCACCCTTCTTAAGTAACGGAGAGGTCGTTGCAATATTTGAATCCAACGGCACAATTCCCGAATCAAGAGAGCTTTGGAAGATTACGAGCAGTTTCCTCACCGACTTTTTTGTTGTTGACAAAACTGATATTAAATCCAGTAAGTTCTTCCCCTCGATTTATTTTAGTTTCTCTTGTACTGTTGGCCTTTTGTGCTCTTCCTCCACGTATTGAACAAGTCCGCCGTATCCTTATTGTCGATTACACTATCACCCGTGTCTAGCTTTAATGCGCCCACATTTACCTCAGCCACTCTCTTAATATAGTTAGAAAAACTTTTACTGCTTGCTTTTTTAGACCGTGCAAGGTTTTTTTTTCGTATTCCCTTTTTGCAGCTCTTAATACTTACTTTGTGTGCCCTTCTTACTTTTTATAGCTCTCCCAGTCCGCCGGATTCCCACTTCACTTTGCCTCTGTGCAAGCCTCTTTTAGCTTGATAATCTCTCCGACCTCGTTTTGTTGACTGTGGTTGCCTAACGACACAAGTGGAGCTTTTGCCTGTTAGGGGTGTGCACTGGTCTGGCACTAACTGGTTCTCTGAATCCCCCTCGTTGTTTGTCCGTGGGTTTACCAGTTAACAGTTCAGCCCAGTTTATCGTGGTCAGTTTATGTCTCATTCTTTCGAAGTCAGCCTTACATACGTTTAAGACTTCAGTTTGTGACCGTCCCCTTCTCCCTCTCAAACTTTGCATCAAATTCAATCATTTTTTAAAAAATTCGTTTTTATGGGATGTGGGCGACCCTGGCAAGGCCAGCATTTATTGCCCATCCCTAATTGCCTTTGAGAAGGTGGTGGTGAGCCGCCGCCTTGAACCGCTGCAGTCCGTGTGGTGAAGGTACTCCCACAGTGCTGTTAGGGAGGGAGTTCCAGGATTTTGACCCAGCGACGATGAAGGATCGGCAATATACTTCTAAGTCAGGATGGTGTGTGTGACTTGGAGGGGCACTTGGAGGTGGTGGTGTTCCCAGGCGCCTGCTGCCCTTGTCCTTCGAGGTGGTGGAGGTCGCGGGTTTGGGAGATGCTGCCGAAGAAGCCTTGGCGAGTTGCTGCAGTGCATCTTGTAGACGGTACACACTGCAGCCACGGTACGCCGGTGGTGGAGGGAGTGAATGTTTAAGGTGGTGGATGGGGTGCCAATCAAGCGGGCTGCTTTGTCCTGGATGATGTCGAGCTTCTTGAGTGTTGTTGGAGCTGCACTCATCCAGACAAGTGGAGAGTATTCCATCACGCTCCTTACTAACACTAAACCACTTGGGCTTTGCCGACTTATATTTGGTTGATTGAAATCCCCATTTAAATAACTTTCTGGTCCTCAGAGACCTTACTGTTCTCTTCATAGAGCATCTTCTTAGGCAGTCCCTCGGAACCGAGGATGACTTGCTTCCACATTCAAAATGAGTTCTCAGGTGACTGCTGAGTCCAATGTGGGACCTACAGTCTCTGTCACAGGTGGGGCAGACGGTGGTTGAAGGGGCGGGTGGGTGGGCTGCTTGGGTTGACGTGCGCTGTTTGCGCTTGGCTTCCGCTTGCTCCCGGCGAAGAGACTCGAGGTGTTCGGCGCCTTCCCGGATGCTTCTCCTCCACTTTGTGCGGTCTTGGGCCAGGAATTCCCAGGTGTCAGTGGGGTTGTTGCACTTTTTCAAAGAGGCTTTGAGGGTGTCCTTGAAGCATTTCCTCTGCCCACCTGGGGCTCTCCTGCCGTGTCGGAGTTCCGAGTAGAGCGCTTGTTTTGGGAGTCTCGTATCGGGCATGCAGACGATGTGACCCGTCCATCGGAGCTGATCGAGCGCGGTCAAAGCTTCGATGCTGGGGATGTTGGCCTGAGCGAGAACACTGACGTTGGTGCGCCTATCCTGCCAATGGATTTGCAGGATCTTGCGGAGGCAGCGTTGGTGGTACCTCTCCAGTGCTTTGAGTTGCCTTCTTATGATAACGTGATGTAGCAGACCCGTAGCATTGGCTTTGCTTGCTTTCTAACACTTAAGAGAAGTTTAGCGAGAGGAGTTTATTTGCAGCTTTGTCCCTGAAACATTACTTCCTTTGTCCCTGACTCATTACTTCCTTTGTCGCTGACACACTACTTTAGTGTCAGCTGTGGCTCAGTTGGTAGCACCAGAGACTTGAGCACATGAAGCTAGGCCGACACTCCCAGTGCAGTGCTGAGGGAGCGCCGCACTGTCGGAGGTGCCGTCTTTCGGACGAGACGTTAAACCGAGGCCCCGTCTGCTCTCTCAGGTGGAGGTAAAAGACTCCATGGCACTATTTCGAAGAAGAGCAGGGGAGTTCTCCCCGGTGTCCTGCCCAATATTTATCCCTCAACCAACATAACAAAAAAAACCCAGATGATCTGGTCCTTATCACATTGCTGTTTGTGGGATCTTGCTGTGCGCTAATTGGCTGCCGCGTTTCCCACATTACAACAGTGACTGCACTTCAAAAAGTACTTCATTGGCTGTAAAGCGCTTTGAGACGTCCGGTGGTCGTGAAAGATGCTATATAAATGCACGACTTTCTTTATTTTCCAACCCCCTTTATAAATTTGACTGTTATAGTCAGCCGTGGCTCAGTGGGTCGCACTCTCGGTAGCACTCTCACCTCTGAGTCGGAGGTTTGTGGGTTTGAGTCCCACTCCAGAGACTTGGGCCCACAATCCAGGCCGACTCTCCCAGTGCAGTACCGAGGGAGTGCTGCACTGTCGGAGGCGCCGACTTTCAGATTAGATGTTAAACTCTGGTGGGCGGAGGCTTGTGTGGAGCATAAACGCTGACCTAGACCAGTTGGGCCGAATGGCCCGTTGCTGCGCAGTAGACTCGATGCAACTGCTCTGTCAGGTGGATGTAAAAGATCCCGTGGTACTATTTTGAAGAGCAGGGGAGTTTTCCTAGTAACCTGACCCTTAACAGATTATCTGGTCATTTATCTCATTGCCATTTGTGGGACCTTGCTGCATGCAGTTTGGCTGCCGCGTTTGCTACATGGCAAAGATGACTACCCTTAAAAAGTACCTCATTAACTGTACAGAGCTTTAAGATGTCCTGAGGCTGTGAAGGGCCCTCTATAAATGCAAGTTTAATGCTATATATGTTACCACAACTCTGGAGTTAGCCATTTAAATTTCTTTAACCCAATGCTACAGGTGACATTGTTCCTGGCACGATATTGGGGAAAAAAAACTTTCATTCCCCCAGGATCACAGAATGAAACAGCACAGGAGGAAGCCATTCGGCCCATCATGCCTGTGGTAGCTATCTAATTAATCCCACCCCCCACCCTGCTCTTTCCCCATAGCCCTGTAAAATAAAGATGTTCTTTTTATTCCCCCTTCAAGTATCGTTCATAATAAAATAAGTCCGTTTGATTTGAGGCAATAAAGGAACAAACATGTGTCCTACTCTTTATTCTGTGGCTCAGTGGGTAGCACCCTCGCCTCTGAGTCAGAAGGTTGTGGGTTCAAGTCCCCACTCCAGGGACTTGAGCACCAAAAGCTAGGCTGACACTCCAGTGCAGTGCTGAGGGAGTGCTGCACTGTCGGAGGTGCCGTCTTTCAAATGAGACGTTAAACCGAGGCCCCGTCTGCTCTTTCAGGTGAATGTAAAAGATCCCATGGCACTATTTTGAAGAAGAGCAGGGGGAGTTCTCTATTTTTTCTCCCCTTGTCCAGTCTCTTCCCATCTACATTCTCAACTCTTCCCACGCCCTCTGCCACTTTCACAGTTTCCAGTTTCCTGGCCCCGACCGTCTCCTTTTCACTCTGGACGTCCAATCCCTCTACACCTCCATCCCCCACCAGGATGGCCTGCGGGCGCTCCACTTCTTCCTTGTACAGTGGCCCAACCAGTCCCACCCTCCTCCGCCTGGCTGAACTTGTTCTCACATTGTTCTCACATTGAACAACTTCTCCTTTGACTCCACTCACTTCCTCCAAATTAAAGGTGTTGCTATGGGAACCAGCATGGGTCCTAGCTATGCCTGCCTTTTTGTGGGATATATGGAACATTCTTTGTTCCAGTCCTACTCAGGTCCCCTCCCTCACCTCTTTTTCCGGTATATTGATGACTGTATTGGTGCCGTTTCCTGCTCTCGTCCTGAACTAGAAAATTTCATTCCCTTTGCTTCCAATTTCCACCCTTCCCTCACCTTCACATGGTCCATCTCCGACTCTTCCCTTCCCTTCCTCGACTTCTCTGTCTCCATTTCTGGGGATAGGCTATCGACCAACATCCACTATAAGCCCACTGACCCCCACAGCTACCTGGACTACACTTCCTCCCACCCCGCTTCCTGTAAGGACTCTATTCCAATCTCGCAGTTTCTCTGACTCTGCCGCATCTGCTCTGACGATGCCACCTTCCATACTAGTGCTTCCGGTATGTCTTCATTTTTCCTCAACCGAGGATTCCCCTCGACCATGGTTGACACGGCCCTCGACCGTGTCCGTTCTATCTCCCGCACTTCTGCTCTCACCCCATCCCCTCCCTCCCAGAACCACGATAGGGTCCCCCTTGTCCTCACCTTTCACCCCACCGGCCTCCACATTCAACGGATCATCCTGCGCTATTTCCGCCACCTCCAGCGTGATCCCACCACCAAACACATCTTCCCCTCCCCCCCCCTTCAGCATTCTGTAGGGACCGCTCCCTCCACGACACCCTGGTCCACTTCTCTATCACCCCCAACACCCCTTCCCCTTTGCCCGTCACCTTCCCGTGCAAGCGCAGGAGATGCAACACATGCCCTTTTACTTCCTCCTTTCCCACTGTCCAGGGTCCCAAAACACTCCTACCAGGTGAAACAGCGATTTACTTGTACTTCTATAATTTAGTATACTGTATTCGCTGCTGACGATGCGGTCTCTTCTACATTGGGGAGACCAAACACAGATTGGGTGACCGTTTTGTGGAACATTTCCGTTCAGTCCGTAAGAGTGACCCCGAGCTTCCGGTCGCCTGTCACTTTAATTCTCCGCTCCACTCCCACTCTGATCTCTCCGTCCTCGGCCTCTTACATTGTTCCAATGAAGCTCAACGTAAGCTCGAGGAACAGCACCTCATCTTTCGATTAGGCACTTTACAACCTTCTGGACTTAACATCGAGTTCATCAATTTCAGACTATAACCTCGGCCCCTATATTTTTTTTATTTTTTTCCCCCCTTGTATTCTCACATGGTAGCTTGTGATGATTCTGCCATCGCCATTCACACCTCATCTAGAGTCATCTTTTGTTTCTTAACTTGTCCCATTACCACCCTCTTTTTGCCTTGCACCATCATCCCTTTTGTCAGTCAATCTCACCTGCCTTCCAGCCTGTCACAGACCTTCCCTTTATTCTTCCCTCCCCTCCTCCCTACCCCTGCTTAAAAATCTCTCTTCCCTAACCTTTTCCAGTTCTGACGAAGTGTCACCGACCTGAAACGTTAACTCTGTTTCTCTCTTCAAAGATGCTGCCTGAGTGTTTCCAGCATTTTCTGTTGTTATTTCAGATTTCCAGCATCCGCAGTATTTTGCTATTGTGTCAAAAAGTACTTCATTGGCTGTAAAGCGCTTTGGGACGTGCAAGGCGCTGTGTAAGTGTAAGTAAAGAAGTTATGATGAACATTTATAAAACACTGGTTCGGCCACAACTGGAGCAGTGTGTCCAATTCTGGGCACCGCACTTTAGGAAGGATGTGAAGGCCTTAGAGAGGGTGCAGAAAAGATTTACAAGAATGATTCCAGGGATGAGGGACTTCAGTTACGTGGATAGACTGGAGAAGCTGAGGTTGTTCTCCTCGGAGCAGAGAAGGTTGAGAGGAGATTTGATAGAGGTGTTCAAAATCATGAGAGGTCCAGACAGAAAGAAAAGACTTGCATTTCTATAGCGCCTTTCACGACCACCAGACGTCTCAAAGCGCTTTACAGTCAATGTAGTAATTTTTGAAGTGGAGTCACTGTTGTAATGCGGGACACGCGGCAGCCAATTTGCGCACAGCAAGCTCCCACAAACAGCAATGTGATAATGACCAGATAATCTGTTTTTGTTATGTTGGTTGAGGGATAAATATTGGCCCAGGACACCGGGGATAACTGTTCTCATTGGCGGAAGGGTCGAGAACCAGAGGACACAGATTCAAGGTGATTGGCAGAAGAAACAAAGGCGGCGCGAGGGAAAACTTTTTTTTTTTTACACGGCGAGTGGTTAGGATCTGGAATGCGCTGCCTGAAAGGGCGGTGGAGGCAGATTCAATCGCAGCTTTCCAAAGGGAATTGGATAAGTACCAGAAAGGGGGAATTTTTTTTATTGGAGGGAAAAGGGCGGGGGATTGAGGGATGAGCTGAAGTGCTCTTGCAGAGAGAGCCGGCACAAGGGCCCGAATGGCTTCCTTCTGTGATTTAACCATTCTTCTGACTCCTTGCTTTCTCCGTATCGAAGTGCTGGCGGTCGCGCTTTCTTCAGCTGCGCGCGCGTCCCTCGAGCGCCGCCGTAGTGGGCAGTCGGCGGGACGGCAGCGATGGCGACCGGCCTGCTCCGTTGTATTTTGGGACCCAAAGTGCGCCGGGTTCATCGCGGCGCCGACGGCCCGGTAAGCGGGGCCGGGGATCGTTTACAAACTTTAATACTGGCGTGTTGGGGTGTGTGGGTGGAAAAGGGAGGTTATAATTCGGGCTGACGGCGGCCGAGCCCAGCTCGGGGCTTAGTCCCGCCCCCCACTCCCTCCTGCCATTGGCTGGCCGTGCCGGCCCGTCGCTTGGAGGCGCCGCGCTGATTGGCTGGGGGCGGCTGTCAATCAATTGCTGGAGCAGGTTAGGTTGTTGCTGTGCTTTCATTGCCCTCAACCCTGAGTATAGTTAGAGTGACCCAGGCAGGGTCTGCACTGGGGGGAAATTAGAGAAATTGCAGCGGGTCTGCACTGGGGGAAATTAGAGAAATTGCAGCGGGTCTGCACTGGGGGAATGGGATAAATTGCAGAGGGTCTGCACTGGGGGAATGAGAGAAATTGCAGAGGGTTTGCACTGGGGGAATGAGAGAAATTGCAGAGGGTTTGCACTGGGGAATGGGAGAAATTGCAGAGGGTTTGCACTGGGGGAATGAGAGAAATTGCAGAGGGTTTGCACTGGGGAATGGGAGAAATTGCAGCGGGTCTGCACTGGGGGGAATGGGAGAAATTGCAGAGGGTCTGCACTGGGGGGAATGGGAGAAATTGCAGCGGGTCTGCACTGGGGGGAATGGGAGAAATTGCAGAGGGACTGCACTGGGGGGAATGGGAGAAATTGCAGAGGGTCTGCACTGGGGAATGGGAGAAATTGCAGAGGGTCTGCACTGGGGGGAATGGGAGAAATTGCAGAGGGTCTGCACTGGGGGGAATGGGAGAAATTGCAGAGGGTCTGCACTGGGGAGAATGGGAGAAATTGCAGAGGGTCTGCACTGGGGGGAATGGGAGAAATTGCAGAGGGTGTGCACTGGGGGGGAATGGGAGAAATTGCAGAGGGTCTGCACTGGGGGGAATTGGAGAAATTGCAGAGGGACTGCACTGGGGGAATGGGAGAAATTGCAGAGGGTCTGCACTGGGGGAAATGGGAGAAATTGCAGAGGGTCTGCACTGGAGGGAATGGGAGAAATTGCAGAGGGTGAGGTAAATGAGAGAAGCTGCACGGGCAGGCAGAGGAGCTAAACTGCGCGAATGAGAAGCTGCAGTGGAGGAATGAGAGAAGCTGCAATGGGGCAGGGCTTAAAAATTGCAGAGTTCATAATCCGTTTTACAAAAAAATTAAAAGCCAAGCAAAATCGTCAATTTTGTTGTAAAATAAAACGCCCTAGCGTTTTGACTGACTCTGGATTTTCCCTTTAATGTTTTGTGTATTTGAAGAAATGCAAAACAAATTAAACAGCATGCTAGAAGTACACTGCAGATCTGTCAGCATGAACGTCAGACGAATGTTTTTTTGTAACTGAGCCCCTCGTTTCTGGTTTCTTTGTTACTGTATGTCGTCGTTGCCCTCAGCACTTGAATCCATTTCTAGATTGTTAATGATGGGCGATGAATCATTTCCCTATTTCAGGAACCCAGTGTCAGCTGTGGCTCAGTGGGTAGCAGACTCGCCGTGGGTTTAAGTCCCACTCCAGACACTTGATCACAAAATCTAGGCCGACAGGCCCAGTGCAGTGCTGAGGGAGCGCTGCACTGTCAGAGGTGCCGTCTTTCGGTTGAGATGTTAAACCAAGTCTGCCCCGTCTGCCCTCCCAGGTGGATGTATGTTTATCCGTCAGCCAACACTCAACACATTATTTGACTAGCTGGCCATTATCACATTGCTGTTTGTGGGAGCTTGCTGTGCGCAAATTGGCTGTCGTGTTTCCTAGATTACAAGTGAACAGTGACTACACTTCAACAAGCACTTTAGACCGTCCTGAGGTACAGGAAGTTCTTTTCTTTTGGTCAGATATAGCATGGGTTAAATACAGAGTAAAGCGCTGTACTCTGCCCCAGTCATGTACCTCAGCCCCAACAACAGAAGAGTGCTGCCTACTGCACCATTGGGGCTTTTTTTTGTTTCCCTTCCTGTGGCCTCTGGTCTGAGAATTTAGCACCAATTTCTGATGATTTGGGGGACCTTTTGTGCAGTGAATCCGTCCACACTGTGCTGGATTGAGGCTACCTCAAAATGACTACATGTATTTTTGTTATTCGTTCTTGGGATGTGGGCGTCGCTGGCAAGGCCAGCATTTATTGCCCATCCCTAATCGCCCTCGAGAAGGTGGTGGTGAGCCGCCGCCTTGAACCGCTGCAGTCCGTGTGGTGAAGGTGCTCCCACAGTGATGATAGGGGGTTCCAGGATTTAGACCCAGCATCTTGGAGATGGTACACACTGCAGCCAGGGTACGCTGGTGGTGGAGGGAGTGAATGTTTACGGTGGTGGATGGGGTGCCAATCAAACGGGCTGCTTTGTCCTGGATGGTGTCGAGCTTCTTCAGTGTTGGAGCTGCACTCATCCAGGCAAGTGAAAAGTCTTCCATCACACTCCTTACTTGTGCCTTGTAGATGGTGGAAAGGCTTTGGGGAGTCAGGAGGTGAGACACTCGCCGCAGAATACCTAGCCTCTGACCTGCTCTTGTTGCCACAGTATTTATGTGGTTGGTCCAGTTAAGTTTCTGGTCAATGGTGACCCCCAGGATATTGATGGTGGGGCATTCGGCGATGGTAATGCCGTTGAATGTCAAGGGGAGGTGGTAAGACTCTCTCTTGTTGAAGATAGTCATTGCCTGGCACTTCTGTGGCGCGAATGTTACCTGCCATTTATCAGCCCAAGCCTGAACGTCGTCCAGGTCTTGTTGCATGCGGGCATGGACTGCTTCATTATCTGAGGAGTTGTGAATGGCGCTGAACACTGTGCAGTCATCAATGAGCATCCCCATTTCTGACCTTATGTTGGAGGGAAGGTCATTGATGAAGCAGCTGAAGATGGTTGGGCACAGGACACTTCACTGAGGAACTCCTGCAGCGATGTCCTGGGACTGTGATGATTGACCTTCAACCATCTTCCTTTGTGCTAGCTATGACTCTAGCCAGTGGAGCGTTTTCCCCCTAATTCCCATTGACTTCAGTTTTACTCGGGCTCCTTGATGCCACACTCGGTCAAATGCTGCCTTGATGTCAAGAGCAGTCACTCTCACCTCACCTCTGGAATTCAGCTCCTTTGTCCATGTTTGGACCAAGGCTGTAATGAGGTCGGGAGCAGAGTGGTCTTGGTGGAACTCAAATTGGGCATCAGTGAACAGGTTATTGGTGAGTAAGTGCCGCTTGATAGCACTGTCGATGACACCTTCCATCACTTTGCTGATGATTGAGTATAGACTGATAGGGCGATAATTGGCCGGGTTGGATTTGTCCTGCTTTTTGTGGACAGGACATACCTGGGCAATTTTCCACATTGTCGGATAGATGCCAGTGTTGTAGCTGTACTGGAACAGCTTGGCTAAAGGCAGGGCTAGTTCTGGAGCACAAGTCTTCAGCACGATAGCCAGAATATTGTCGGGGCCCATAGCCTTTGCTGTATCCAGTGCGCTCAGCCGTTTCTTGATATCACGTGGAGTGAATCGAATTGGCTGAAGACTGGCTTCTGTGATGGTGGGGACCTCAGGAGTAGGCCGATGTGGATCATCCACTCGGCACTTCTGGCTGAAGATGGTTGCAAACGCTTCAGCCTTGTCTTTTGCACTCATGTGCTGGGCTCCACCATCATTGAGGATGGGGATATTCATGGAGCCTCCTTCTCCCGTTAGTTGTTTAATGGTCCACCACCATTCACGACTGGATGTGGCAGGACTGCAGAGCTTTGATCTGATCCGTTGATTGTGGGATCGTTCAGCCCTGTCTATAGCATGCTGCTTCCGCTGTTTAGCATGCATGTAGTCCTGTGGTGCAGCTTCCCCAGGTTGGCACCTCATTTTTAGGTACGCCTGGTGCTGCTCCTGGCATGCTCTACTACAGTCCTTATTGAACCAGGGTCGGTCCCCTGGCTTGATGGTAATGGTAGAGTGAGCGATATGCCGGGCCATGAGGTTACAGATTGTGTTGGAATACAATTCTGCTGCTGATGGCCCACAGCGCCTCATGGATGCCCAGTTTTGAGTTGCTAGATCTGTTCTGAATCTATCCCATTTAGCACGGTGATAGTGCCACACAACACGATGGAGGGTGTCCTCAGTGTGAAGACAGGACTTCGTCTCCACAATACCAATACTGTCATGGACAGATGCATCTGCTACAGGTAGATTGGTGAGGACGAGGTCAAGTAGGTTTTTTCCTCCGTGGTGGTTCTCTCACCACCTGTCGCAGGCCCAG
Organism: Squalus acanthias; assembly: GCA_030390025.1. Classification (NCBI taxonomy): domain Eukaryota; kingdom Metazoa; phylum Chordata; class Chondrichthyes; order Squaliformes; family Squalidae; genus Squalus; species Squalus acanthias. Next base: position 13,171,539 of record CM059449.1, read on the forward strand.
ACTGGCAGCCATATCCTTCAGGACTCGGCCAGCTCGGTCAGTAATGGTGCTACCGAGCCACTGTTGGTGATGGACATTGAAGTCCCCCACCCAGAGTACATTCTGTGCCCTTGCTACTCTCAGTGCTTCTTCCAAGTGGTGTTCAACATGGAGGAGCACTGATTCATCAGCTGAGGGAGGGCGGTAGGTAGCAATCAGCAGGAGGTTTCCTTGCCCATGCTTGACCTGAAGCCATGAGACTTCATGGGGTCCAGAGTCAATGTTGAGGACTCCCAGGGCCACTCCTTCCCGACTGTATACCACTGTGCCGCCACCCCTGATGGGTCTGTCCCGCCGGTGGGACAGGACATACCCAGGGAAGGTGATGGAGGAGTTTGGGACATTGGCTGAAAGGTATGATTCTGTGAGTATGACTATGTCAGGCTGTTGCTTGACTAGTCTGTGGGACAGCTCTCCCAATTTTGGCACAAGTCCCCAGATGTTGGTGAGGAGGACTTTGCAGGGTCGACTGGGCTGGGTGTGCCGTTGCCATGTCCGTAGCCGGTGCTGAGGTCGGTGCCAAGGTCACTTCTGCGTGGTCCGTCCGGTTTTATTCTTATTATTGTGTTTCGTAGCGGTTTGTTACAACTGAGTGGCTTGCTGGGCCATTTTAGAGGGCAGTTAAGAGTCAACCACATTGCTGTGGGCCTGGCCAGACCGGGTAAGGACGGCAGATTTCCTTCCCTGAAGGACATTAGTGAACCAGATGAGCTTTTACCACAATCCTAACTGGGATAGTAATCGTGTAAAGGGTAGAGAGGAATTTCTGCAGTGTGTTCAGGAGAACTTTCTTGATCAGTATGTTTCCAGCCCAGTGAGGAAGGAGGCATTGCTGGCTCTGGTTCTGGGGAATGAGGTCGGTCAAATGGAGCAAGTGTCAGTAGGGGAAGATTTAGGGAACAGTGATCATAGTATCTTAAGGTTTTGATTAGCTATGGAAAAGGACAGGGAGCAATTTAGAGTAAAAATACTTAATTGGAGGAAGGCCAATTCCAGTGGGATGACAATGGATCTGGCCCGGGTAAATTGGAATCAAAGATTGGCAGGCAAAACTGTAATAGATCAATGGGCTGCCTTGAAAGAGGAAATAGTTCGGGTACAGTCGAGGTACATTCCCACTAGGGGGAAGGTAGGGCAACTAAAGTCAGAGCTCCCTGGATAACGAAAGAGATAGAGAGTAAGATGAAGCAAAAAAAGAACGTCTATGACAGATGCCAGGACGAGAATACATCTGAGAATCAGGCTAAATATAGAAAGTTCAGAGGAGAAGTGAAAAAGAAAATAACCGGGGCAAAGAGAGGGTATGAGAATAGAATGGCAGCTAACATCAACGGTAATCCAGAAGTCTTCTATAGGCATATAGATAGTAAACGGGTAGTAAGAGGAGGGTTGGGGCCGATTAGGGACTAAATAGGAGACCTACGCATGGAGGCAGAGGGTATGGCTGAGGTGCTAAATGAGTACTTTGCATTTGTCTTCACCAAGGAAGAGGATGCTGCCATAGACACAGTAAAGGAGGAGGTAGTCATAACGGCACAGAAGGAGGCCATTCGGCCCATCGAGTCCGTGCCGGCTCTCTAGAGCAATCCAGTCAGTCCCTTTCCCCGTCTAGCCTATCCAAACCCGTCATCATCTTGTACACCTCTATCAAATCACCCCTCAACCTCCTTTGCTCTAATGAAAATAAATCCAGCTTCTCCAACCTGTCCTTGTAGCTAAGATTCCCCCATCCCCGGAACCATTCTGGTAAATCTCCTCTGCACCCTCTAAAGTGCCTTCACATCCTTCCTAAAGTGTGGTGACCAGAACTGGACGCAATACTCCAGTTGTGGCCTAACCAGCGCTTTATAAAGGTTCAGCCTAACTTCTCTACTTTTGTACTCAATATCTCTATTTATGAAGCCCAAGATCCCATATGCTTTGCTAACCACTCTCTCAATATGTCCCGCCACCTTCAGGGACCTATGCACATTAACTCCCAGGTCCCTTTGTCCCTGCACACTCTTTAAAACTGTGCCATTAAGTGAATATTGCCTCTCCCTGTTCCTTCTGCCAAAATGCATCACCTCACACTTCTCTGTATTAAATTCCATCTGCTACTTGTCTGCCCATTCTGCTTGCCTTTCTATGTCCTGTTGCAGTCGATTGATATCACCCTCACTGTTTGCCACACCCCCAAGTTTGGTATCATCGGCAAATTTAGAAATTCTACTCTGTATTCCAATATCCAGGTAATTTATATATATCAAAAAAAGCAGTGGCCCTAGCATTGACCCTTGGGGAACACCACTGTCTACCATCCTCCAGTCTGAAAAACAGCATTTACCACAACTCGCTGTTTTCTGCCCTTAAGCCAATTCCTTATCCAAGCTGCCACTGACTCACCTATTCCATGAGCCTCAATTTTCTTAACCAGCCTTTTATGTGGTACTTTGTCAAACGCCTTCCAAAAATCCATGTAGACAACATCCATTGCATTCCCTTCATCAAAAAATTCAATTGGATTAGTCAAACATGATCTGCCTTTTACAAATCCGTGTTGGCTCTCCTTAATTAGCTTAAACCTCTCCAAGTGCCCGTTAATTTTTTCCTTGATTTTTGTTTCTAAAACTTTACCCACCACTGACGTTAAACTGACCAGTCTGTAGTTACTAGGATTGTCCTTACACACTTTCTTGAACAATGGTGTCACATTTGCCACTTTCCAGTCCTCAGGCACCTCCCCCATATCTAGGAAAGATTGGAAAATTATGGCAAGCCCTTCCGCTATCTCCTCCCCCAATTTTCTTAGCAACCTGGGATGCAAGCCATCTGGACCAGGCGACTTATCCACTCTAAGAATACCCAGCCTTTCTACTGCATCCTGTCTATCAATTTTCACCCTTCCATTGCTTCTACCTTTTCCACTTCTACCGATATTTTGTCAGCATCCACCTCTTTAGTAAACACCGATACAAAGTACCCATTGAGTATTCTAGCCTTGCCCTGCGCCTCTAAGCATATATCACCTTCTTTGTCCCTAATAGGCCCCACCCCGCCTCTTCCTACCCACTTACTGTTTACATGCCGGTAGGAGATTTTTGGCTTCCCTTTTATGTTAACTGCCATTCTACTCTCATATTCTCTCTTTGCCAATCTTATTTTCATCTTCACTTCCCCTCTCAACTTACTGTATTTGGTCCGGTTCTCCCTTGAAGAATTCACCTGACATTCATCATACACCCTCTTTTTTTTTGTTTCATCATCTTCTCTATCTCCCTCGTCATCCAAGGAGCCCTTGCTTTGGTTCCCTTACCCTTCCCTCTTGTTGGAATGTACCTAGCCTGTACTTGGAACATCTCCTCCTTGAAGATCACCCATTGTTCCGTTACAGTTTTTCCTGTCAGTCTTTGGTTCCATTTTACCCTGGCTAGATCCTTTCGCATCCCATTGAAGTTAGCCCTATTCCAGTTTAGAAGTTCCACTCTAGATTGTTCCTTGCTCCTCTCCATTGTTAATCTAAATCTTATGTTACGATGATCACTCGTACCCAGGTGTTCTCCCACAGACACTTGGTCGACCTGGCCCACCTCATTCCCCAGCACCAGATCCAGCAATGCCTCCTTCCTAGTTGGGCCCAGAACATACTGGTCAAGGAAATTCTCCTGAACACATTTCAGAAATTCCTCCCCCTCCTTTCCCTTTACCCTAGCATTACCCAATCAATATTTGGGTAATGAAAGTCCCCCAATATCACCACTCTATAGCTCTTGCATATCTCTGCGATTTCCCTGCAGATTTGCTCCTCTACCTCCCTCTCACTATTTGGAGGCCTGTAGAATACCCCCAATAGCGTGATCATACCCTTTTTGCGCCTTAACTCTAACCAAATGGATTCTGTCCTTGTCCCCTCAAGAACATCCTCCCTTTCCAACACTACAATGTCTTTCTTAATCAGCACTGCCACCCCACCTCCCTTTTTTCCTTCCCTATCTTTTCTGAACAATTTGTACCCTTGAGTGTTAAGTGCCCAGTCCTCGCCGTTTTTAAGCCACGTTTCAGTTATTGTCACAACATCACATTGCCACACGGCTAATTGTGCTTGTAGCTCACCAACCTTATTCACCACACTTTGTGCGTTTAAGTATCTGAAGAAAAGAAATTTGCAGGGCTAGGGGGAAAGGGCGGGGGGAGTGGGACTAGCTGTGAAGTGCTCTTGCAGAGAGCCGGCACGGGCTCGACAGGCCGAATGGCCCTCTTCCGCGCTGTAACCATTCTATGATTTTATGAGTCTATGATCACACTCCTGACTTGTGCCTTATAGCTGGTGGAAAGTCTTTGGGGGAGTCAGGAGGCGAGACACTCGCCTGCAACAGAGGAGGAGGCCATTCAGCCCCTCCAGCCTGTTTCGCCATTCAATTATGGCTGATCTGTATCTTAACTCCATCTCCCCACCTTGGTTCCATAACCCTTAATACCCTTGACGAACAAAAAATCTATCAATCTCAGTTTTGAAATTTGCAGTTGACCCTCCGCCTCCACGGCTGTTTTGGGGGAGAGAGTTCCAGATTTCCACTGCCCTTTGTGTGAAGAAGTGCTTCCTGACATCACCCCTGATCGACCGAGCTCGAATTTTAAGGTTATGTCCCCTTGTTCTGGGACTCTCCGCACCAGAGGAAATCGTTTCTCTCTCAACATAAGAACATAAGAACATAAGAAATAGGAGCAGGAGTAGGCCAATCGGCCCCTCGAGCCTGCTCCGCCATTCAATAAGATCATGGCTGATCTGATCCTAACCGCCAATCTACTATCACAGAACCATCTCCTGCATCTGACAGAATTGCACACACGAAATAGGAGCAGAATCAGGCTACACGGTCCCTGGGCCCGCTCCACTACCCACAGGGCCATGACCGATCCGAACCTAGACTCATGTCCAAATTCCTGCCCGCTCCCCGTAACCCTTAATGCCCTTTACTTCTAGGAAACTGTCTATTTCTGTTTTAAATTTATTTAATGATGTAGCTTCTACAGCTTTTTGTGGCAGCATATTCCATGGACCTACCACCCTCTGAGTGAAGTAGTTCCTCCTCATCTCAGTTTTGAAAGAGCAGCCCCTTATTCTAAGACTATGTCCCCTAGTTCTAGTCTCATCCGTCATCGGGAACATCCTCCCCGCATTCACCCGATCCAACCCCTTCACAATCTTACATGTTTCAATAAGATCGCCTCTCATTCTTCTGAACTCCAATGAGTAGAGTCCCAATCTACACAACCTCTCCTCATATGTTCACCCCCTCATCCCCGGGATTAACCGAGTGAACCTTTTTTGCACTGCCTCGAGAGCAAGGATGTCTTTCCTTAAGTAAGGACACCAAAACTGTATGCAGTATTCCAGGTGCGGTCTCACCAATACCTTGTACAACTGAAGCAATACCTCCCTATTTTTATATTCTATCCCCCTAGCAATGAAAGCCAACATTCCATTTGCCTTCTTAATCACTTGCTGCACCTGCATACTAACCTTTTGAGTTTCGTGCACCAGGACCCCCAGATCCCTTTGCACTTCAGTACTCTCCAGTTTCTTGCCATTAAGATAATAAATTGCTCTAGGATTTTTCCTGCCAAAGTGCATCATCTCAATCGACCTATCAACTCCTCCAATCCTCTTCGATACCTCAGTCAGATCACTCTTTAATCTTTCGTACTCGAGGGAACATGAGCGTAGCCTGCGTAACCCTGTCCTCCGAATTTAACCCCTTTAGCTCCCGGTATCGTTCTGTTGAATCCGCGCTGCACTCCCCTCCAAGGCCACTACGTCCTCCCTGAGGTGCAGTGCCCAGAACCGAACACAGTCCGCCAGGTGCGGTCTGACCAGAGCTCTGTACAAATGTAGCATAACTTCCAGCCCTTTTTGTCTTCCAACCCCATTGAGTTTGAAGGCTGACATTCCAGTCGCCTTTGACATTATTTCACTGTAACTATCCACGAGATTTTAGTGATTTCTGTACTTGAACCCCCCCCCCCCCCCTGAATGTCCCTTTGAGTCAGCAGACAGAGGAGACTTAAAGCCGAGGCTGATTTTTAAACCCAGATCCCGGAGATGAAGGGCTGTATCTCTGACTCACCCGGTTCCCAAGCAAATGTGTTGCACAAGGGAATTCTAAAAGTAGCGTATCGTATTACACAGCATGTCGTGACGTGCGTGATATTCAAAGGCGATGACGCCACTTTCGAATTCCTGGGCGAGCTTTCTGAATGAACTCCTGCTGCCTCCAGCTAATACTGGAATCCAGCCACAAAGGGCGAGTAGGTCAATAATCTGAGGTCATAGATTGAAGATCGTTGGCAAAAGATCGAGAGAGGCGATGAGGGGAAATGCTTTCGCTCAGAGCTGTCGGGAACCGGAACACTCGACCTAAAAAGGTGATGGAAGCTGATTCCATAAAAAACGAAAGACTTGCATTTACACAGCGTCTTTCACGACCACCGGACGTCCCAAAGCGCTTTACAGCCAATGAAGTACTTTTTTGGCGTGTAGTCACTGTTGTAATGTGGGAAACACGGCAGCCAATTTGCACACAGCAAGCTCCCACAAACAGCAATGTGAGAATGACCAGATTATCTATTTTAGTGGTGTTGTTTGAGGGATAAATATTGGCCCCAGGACACCGGGGATAACTCCCCTTGCTCTTCTTCGAAATAGGTTCAAGGGATCTTTTACGTCCACCCGAGAGAGCCGACGGGGCCTCGGTTTAATGTCGCATCCGTAGACGGCACCTCCGACAGTGCAGCGCTCCCTCAGCACTGCACTGGGAGTGTCAGCCATGATTTTTGTGCTCAAGTCCCTGGAGAGGGGCTCGAACCCACAACCTTCTGACTCAGAATAAATCGAAAGGGGAGTTGGACAGGTACTTGAGAATGAGGAACTTAGGGTTACGGGCAAAAAGCGGGGGCGCGGGACGAAGCACGGCTGCTCTTTCAAAGAGCCGGCACAGGCACAACGGGCCAAATGGCCTCCTTCTGTGCTGTAAGTTTCTATGATATATGGCAGACTAAAGGATCTGTATTTATCAGCACTTTACCCAACTAATTTCCAGTGTGATGAGTACATTTCTCATGACTCGGTAGAATACATGATGCGGAGATGCCGGTGTTGGACTGGGGTGGACAAAAATGAGAAGTCGCACAACACCAGGTTATAGTCCAACAGATTTATTTGAAATCACGAGCTTTCGGAGCTGCTGCTCCTTCGTCAGGTGAAGTGAAGGAATACAAATCAGAAAAGCATATATAGACAGAGAACAATGTGTTTCTGACTGCCCTCCATCACACCACCTCGGCAGAGACACAATCAGTCAGGAAGGCATTACATCAAAGACACAGCAAAATACAGCTAAGACAATGAGGTGGTAGAATACAAGTGTTGTTTTTTAATGCAAAGTGGTAATGTAGTTGGGGACTTCAGAAACTCTCTGCATAGAGCCACCTTGTGGCAAGAGCCTTTTTTAAAAATTCGCTTATGGTATCTGGGCGTCACTGGTAAGACCAGCATTTATTGCCCATCCCTAATTGCCCTCGAGAAGGTGGTGGTGAGCCGCCTTCTTGAACCGCTGCAGTCCGTGTGGTGAAGGTACTCCCACAGTGCTGTTAGGGAGGGAGTTCCAGAATTTTGACCCAGCGACGATGAAGGAACGGACGATATATTTCTAAGTCAGGATGGTGTGTGACTTGGAGGGGAACTTGGAGGTGGTAGTGTTCCCATGCGCCTGCTGCCCTTGTCCTTCTAGGTGGAAGAGGTCGCGGGTTTGGGCGGTGCTGCCGAAGAAGCCTTGGCGAGTTGCTGCAGTGCATCTTGTAGATGGTACACACTGCAGCCACGGTGCGCTGGTGGTGGCGGGAGTGAATGTTTAAGGTGGTGGATGGGGTGCCAATCAAGCGGGCTGCTTTGTCCTGGATGGTGTTGAGCTTCTTGAGTGTTGTTGGAGCTGCACTCATCCAGGCAAGTGGAGAATATTCCATCATATTCCTTACTTGTGCCTTTTAGATGGTGGAAAAGCTTTGGGGAGTCAGGAGGTGAGACACTTGCTGCAGAATACCTAGCCTCTGACCTGCTGCTGTTGTCACAGTATTTATGTGGCTGGTCCAGTTAAGTTTCTGGTCAATGGTGACCCCCCCAGGATGTTGATAGTGGGGGATTCGGCGATGGTAATGCTGTTGATGTCAAGGGGCAGTGGTTAGACTCTCGCTTGTTGGAGATAGTCATTGCCTGGCACTTCTGTGGCACGAATGTTACCTGCCCCTTATCAGCCCAAGCCTGAACGTCGTCCAGGTCTTGTTGCATGCAGGCATGGACTGCTTCATTACCTGAGGAGTTGTGAATGGCGCTGAACACTCTGCAGTCATCAATGAGCATCCCCATTTCTGACCTTATGTTGGAAGGAAGGTCATTGATGAAGCAGCTGAAGATGCAACTACAGCGTGACTGTTGACTTGGCAAAATTTGAATGAGTAACGTTGATATTACAATTGAATAAGAAAAGCTGACACTCCAATTCACAAAAGCGTGGCCAAAAAAATCGTTCGCACAGGAAGTAAGGTTTGCGGATAGGAAGTGAAAGACTTTTAATAATATACAACAACTTGCATTTATATAGCGCCTTTAACTGAGTAAAACGTCCCAAGGCGCTGAACAGAAGCGGACAGGAATTCAATGTAGGTCAGCGAGCACAGAGGGCGATGGGTGAACGGGACTTGGTGCGAGTTGGGATACGGGCGGCAGAGTTTGGGATGAGCTCGAGTTTATGTATAAAATTCTCACCGTTGTTTTCAAGCCCCTCCGTGGCCTTGCCCCCTCCCTATCTCTGTCACCCTCCTCCAGCCCTACAACCCTCCTCGATCTCTGCGCTCCTTCATACAGTCGTTTGAAGTACAGTATAAATGGATAATGGTATGAAAACCCATATTATACTGCGGGGGGGGTTTGTGTCCTGACGCTGACTATATCTCGCTCTCAATTTTGTTCTCGATTCATCATCCCAGACTACTCCTGGGAAGCCAAAAGCAGCCCAGAAAATGCCCCCTCCCGATGCCCAGGTTAGTACTGAGCTGTACAGAAGGGGAAGGTCCGAGTTTCCGATTGATGCAGGTCCAGTCAGTCATGGCTGGACAGCTTGCTAGAGGGGCTAACTGATCCCTGGGATGGGAAGTAGGAGAATCAGCCAGCGTGCCCACTCCAGATCACGGCACATGTGTGAATAGACGACAGGCTCGGTTGGAATTTCCGCTTTGCGGAACACCTCCGTTCAGTCAGGAAGGGGGACCCCGAGCCCCCGGTCGCCTGTCACTTTAATTCACCTCTCCACTCCCACTCTGACCTCACCGTCCTCGGCCTATTATACTGTACCACGGAAGCGCAGCGTAAGCTCGAGGAACAGCACCTCATCTTTCGTTTAGGCACCCTACAGCCCTCTGGACTCAACATCGAGTTCAACAATTTTAGATCATAACCTCGGCCCCTATCACATTTATATTTTATTTTTTCATCCACCCTTTTGTGTGGCCCCCCCCCTTTTTTTTCCTCCTAGAAGCTGGCAGCTGTCCTTCATTCTGCCAGTGCATTTCACACTTTCTTTAGCCTCCACCTGTTACATCAGCCTTGATTATCTCTCAATGTCTCTTAATCTCTCCTTTTGTTCTTTCATCTCCTCCCCCTTTTCCCAGCTTTATCCTTGCTTTAAATCTATTTCATTTCCTGCTTTTTTCCAGTTCTGACGAAAGGTCTTCGACCTGAAACGTTAACTCTGTTTCTCTCTCCACGGATGCTGCCTGGCCTGCTGAGTTTTTCCAGCGTTTTCTGTTGTTATTTAGGTCAGAATTGAGTTTGGTTATGATGATCCATGGTGTGTTACATAGAATGACTTGGAATTCACAGCCCCGAAACAGGCCATTCGGCCCAACTGGTCCGCGCCGGTGCTTTTGTCCCACACAAGCCTCCTCCTCACATCCTTCTATTCCTTTTCTCCCTCGTGTACTTAACCAGCTTCCCCTGAAAGGCGTCGATGCTATTCGCCTCAACCACTCCCTGTGGCAGCGAGTTCCACATTCTCACCACTCTCTGGGTAAAGAAGTTTCTCCTGAATTCCCTATTGGATTTATTAATGACTATCTTATATTTATCACCCTTAGTTTTGGACTCCCCCCCACCCCCACCCCCACACCCCCACACCCCCACCCCCACACCCCCACCCCCACACCCCCACCCCCACACCCCCACCCCCACACACACACACACACAAGCATACAGACAAATCAGTGACAGATTTAGGGGGATGTTCCCGCATTCGCCTTATTGACTGCAGTATATTTCTTGGACTGAACTGGCCCAGGTGGAATTGAAGGTTGTTTTTGAAACGTCTTCAGATTCTGGTGCCTTGGGACAATTAAAAGCTGCTTGGGTTTCCCGGCGGAGCTGGGGGACTGTTCTCTCACATAACACTGAACCAAGCTGTTTGCAACATAGGACGAGGAACAGAGGGGGGCAGGAGGAGGGCCATTCAGCCTGTTGCGCCATTCAGTCAGATCACGGCTGATCTGTATCTCAACTCCATCTACCTGCCTTGGTTCCACAACCCTTATTTACCCCTTGCCTAACAAACATCTTAGCAATCTCAGTTTTGACATTTTCAATTGACCCCCCCCCCCCCCCCCCCCCCCCCCTCCAGCCTGAACAGCTTTTTTGGGGGAGAGAGTTCCAGATTTCCACTGCCCTTTGTGTGAAGAAGTGCTTCCTGACATCACCCCTGAACGGCCTGGCTCTAATTTGAAGGTTCTGCCGGCTTGTTCTGGACTCCAGTTTCTATCTACCCTATATTCAAGAATGAGATCGATAGATTTTTGGACACAGAATCTTAGAATCATAGAAGATAGGAGCAGGAGTAGGCCATTCAGCCCCTCGAGCCTGCTCCGCCATTCAATGCGATCATGGCTGATCATCCAAATTCAGAACCCTGTCCCTGCTTTCTCCCCATATCCCTTGATCCCCTTAGCCTTAAGTGATCCCCTTAGCCTTAAGTGATCCCCTTAGCCTTAAGATGATCCCATTAGCCTTAAGATAATCAAGGGATATGGAGATGGGGCAGGAAAGTGGGGTTGAGGTTGAAGATCAGCCATGATCTTATTGAATGGCAGAGCAGGCTTGAGGGGCCGTATGGCCTGACTCCTGCTCCGAATTCTTCTGTTTGCTGTGTAATTAGATCACCCCTTAATCTTTTACACTCGAGGGAATACAAGCCTAGTCTGTGCAACCTGTCCTCATAACTTAAACCCTTTTAGACCCGGTATCATTCTGGTGAATCTGCATTGCACCCTTGCAGTAATATCCAGAACCCAAAATATTTGCATGCATGTTTATTCTCAAATACTGGAAAAGGCGTCACGTCATGTGTCATTAAAATCGAATGTTCAAGCCCCCAGAGGTTCCCCCCTCCCGCCCGAAAGTCATATTCATCTCCAATCTTCGGCACCTGCACGTTTCTTCAGAAGTGTCATCCGTCACCCGGTGCGGAGACTCACACATGACTAATGGTCACTGAGCTGAGGTAACTTGAGTCTGTACCTTGAAGCACATCACCAAAAGAAACAGAGACTTGCGTTTTCCCAGCGCCTTTCACAACCTCCGGACGTCCCAGACCGCTTCACAGCCAATCAAGCACTTCTAAAGTGTGGTCGCTGTTGTAATCGTCGGAAACGCGGCCGCCTTTCTTGCGTCGAGCTTCTTTGGAACGTGACAAAAAAAGAAAGTAGGCGAGGGGGAAGGAAATTGCAACCGACAGATTTAAACCAGCTCGGACCAAACTACTTCCTGCATTTATGAGGGGGTGGGGGGGCTGCCTTTTTAGTTTCAGTATTGTCTCGGTACTTTTTTTCACTTGCAAGTCTTTTTTGGTTTGTGTTATGTGCTGGCCAAGGCTAAGGACGCTGCTGCTGGGGAATGGAATAGTTTCTGAAGTCGGCACCAAGCACAGCCAGCCTCCCACTCCTGTGTCCCGGCTATTCGCCTCAGTCCCAAACACCGTGCGCCCCATTGTGACCTTTTCATCGCTCACTCCAGCTGTCCCTTGTGGGCCCTCTGAGTCAGATGGCCAATTCAGTGCTGAATTAGGGCCATGTTTGGACTGTTCCGCAACCCGCCAGGAAACAGTACGAGCTTGCTGAGGCTCATTTCAACTCGATCTCTTGCAGCCTGCAGATCGAAGCAAATTTCATTGTAGCAGCCCGGACTGGTCTCTGAGGTGGAAGACTCGTGTCTGACCCACCGCACCGCCCAGTCCGAGAGGAGGAAAGGACAGTGTCTAACCCACCGCACCGCCCAGTCCCAGAGGGGGAAAGGACAGTGTCTGACCCACTGCACCGCCCAGTCCCAGAGGGGGAAAGGACAGTGTCTGACCCACTGCACCACCCAGTCCCAGAGGGGGAAAGGACAGTGTCTGACCTACTGCACCACCCAGTCCCAGAGGAGGAAAGGACAGTGTCTGACCCACTGCACCACCCAATCCCAGAGGGGGAAAGGACAGTGTCTGACCCACTGCACCACCCAGTCCCAGAGGGTGAAAGGACAGTGTCTGACCCACTGCACCACCCAATCCCAGAGGGGGAAAGGACAGTGTCTGACCCACTGCACCACCCAGTCCCAGAGGGGGAAAGGACAGTGTCTGACCCACCGCACCACCCAGTCCCAGAGGGTGAAAGGACAGTGTCTGACCCACCGCACCACCCAGTCCCAGAGGGGGAAAGGATAGTGTCTGACCCACCGCACCACCCAGTCCCAGAGGGGGAAAGGACAGTGTCTGACCCACCGCACCACCCAGTCCCAGAGGGGGAAAGGACAGTGTCTGACCCACCACACCACCCAGTCCCAGAGGGGGAAAGGACGGTGTCTGAGCCACTGCACCACCCAGTCCCAGAGGGGGAAAGGACAGTGTCTGACCCACTGCACCACCCAGTCCCAGAGGGTGAAAGGACAGTGTCTGACCCACCTGCACCACCCAGTCCCAGAGGGTGAAAGGACAGTGTCTGACCCACTGCACCACCCAGTCCCAGAGGGTGAAAGGACAGTGTCTGACCCACTGCACCACCCAGTCCCAGAGGGTGAAAGGACAGTGTCTGACCCACTGCACCACCCAGTCCGCTCAGGTTTCTGAATTGAAATGGTATGAATTTTGTCTTGCCTATATACATGCGCTGTAGCTCCCGATGAGATGGCAGATTGTGGTTTGATATTAGTTCTTTATTAACAGGGATTCTACTATCAACCGAGGAGCCTGGAGAAACATTCGGACAGCATCCTGGGATGGGTAAGTGATCAATCTCTTGTTCGTTTTTCTATGATGTAGTTTCCCTGAATCTTGCAGTTACTCATTCCCAATAAAGATACTCTTGGTCTTCCTGCTATTACTTAGTCAATATATTGATTGACCGTGTGCTGTGGCAGGCACTGACGGTACATGAAGCTGAACAAACACTGAAACATGATTCGTTATCACCTTGTTTGCTCTTGTTTGAAGTCCTGAGATCCAGCGATATTCCCAGGCTGTCCGGTTTTGCCTGTTTTAAGTTCACACAACACCGCACTGAAATAAATGCTCATATTACAGAGACTCTTAAAGTGGGTGCCAGGTGTGGCTCAGTGGGTAGCCCTCTCGCCTTTGAGTCAGAAGGTTGGGGGTTCGAGTCCCACTCCAGAGACTCTCAAATTCTAGGTCGACACTCCGAGTGCCAGCACTGAGGGAGTGCTGCACTGTCGGAGGTGCCGTCTTTCAGGTGAGACGTTAAACCGAGGCCCCGTCTGCTCTCTCAGGTCGACGTACACGATCCCGCGGCACTATTTCGAAGAAGAGCAGGGACGTTCTCTCCGGTGTCCTGGACAATATTTATCCCTCAACCAACATCACTTTAGCAGATGATCTGGTCATTGTCACTTGCTGTGTGCAATTTGGCTGCTGCGTTTCCTACATTACAAATGTGACTACACTTCAAAAAGTACATAATTGGTTGTAAAGCGCTTTGGGACGGCCTGAGGTTGTGAAAGTTTAATTTTTGTTTAATCATCTGTAATAGCTTTATTGCTGTAATAGAGGGACCTACATTTATCTAGTGCCTTGTCATAGCTCTAATTACAAACCTCTTTATGTACAATATAAGAAGTGCAGTAACTGTTACGTGCGCGAACACAGCAGATGTTTGGCGCACAGCAAGGTCCCAGAAACAGCGACCAGATCAATACCCAGTTAATCAGTGTGTGTGGTATTGGTTGAGGGAGGAATGCTGGCCAGGACCCCGGGGGAACTCCCCTGCTCGTCTTTGAATCCTCCAGGAAGACCTTGAGCGTCCACCAGAACGGGAATACGAGCCTCGGTTTAACGTCTCGCCTGAAGCAGGGCACCTCCGACAGTGCAGCACTTCCCTCAGTGTCGCGCTGTCGGCCTAGATTCTGGGCTCGCGTCTGAGTGGGCTTTGAAGCCACGCCCTTCTGTACTCCAAGCTGGCAGTGATTGATATCAGTGTAGAACTACAAAAAGTAAATACCTGAAGCAACAACTTAGCGCCTAAAATGTAGTAAAACCTCACAAGGCGCTTCACAGGAGTGTTATCAAACAAAATTTGACACCAAAACATTGAAGGAGATATTAGGACAGGTGGGGCAAAAGCTTGGGCAAAGAGGTAGGTTTTAAGGAGCGTCTTAAAGGAGGAGGGAGAGAGGTAGAGTGGCGGAGAGGTTTAGGGAGGGAATTCCAGAGCTTAGGGCCCAGACAGCTGAAGGCACGGCCGCCACTGGTGGAGCGAAGGAAATGAGAGATGCACAAAGAGGCCAGAATTGGAGGAATGCAGTTATCTCGCAGAGTTGTTAGAAATTAGGGGTACCTAGGTACCTAAAATATATGTGGTTATGCAATGAATGCAATTGTGACGCGAATAATATTGTGTTTAAAGGATTGTATTCGAGCTTGAGACAAGTAAGGGGTTAATGTATAAGTTGTGTTTTACTGGAACTGCGTAAGTTTCGGTTTTCTGGAAAACTTGTATTAGAGTTTTTTTTTATTCGTTCATGAGAGGCCAGCATTTATTGGCCATCCCTAATTTCCCTTGAGAAGGTGGTGGTGAGCCGCCTTCTTGAACCGCTGCAGTCCGTGTGGTGAAGGTACTCCCACAGTGCTGTTAGGGAGGGAGTTCCAGGATTTTGGCTCAGCGACGATGAAGGATCGGCGATATACTTCCAAGTCAGGATGGTATGTAACTTGGAGGGGAACTTGGAGGTGATGGTGTTCCCATGCCTCTGCTGCCCTTGTCCTCCTAGGTGGAAGAGGTCGTGGGTTTGGGAGGTGCTGCCGAAGAAGCCTTGGCGAGTTGCTGCAGTGCATCTTGTAGATGGTACACACTGCAGCCACGGTACGGTGGGAGGGAGTGAATGTTTAAGGTGGTGGATGGGGTGCCAATCAAGCGGGCTGCTTTGTCGTCCAGGTCTTGCTGCATGCGGGCATGGACTGCTTCATTATCTGAGGAGTTGCGAATGGCACTGAACACTGTGCAGTCATCAGTGAACATCCCCATTTCTGACCTTATGATAGAGGGAAGGTCATTGATGAAGCAGCTGAAGATGGTTGGGCCGAGGACACTGCCCTGAGGAACTCCTGCAGCGATGTCCTTGGGCTGTGATGATTGACCTCCAACCACCACAACCATCATACTTTGTGCTAGGTATGACTCCAGCCAGTGGAAAGTTTTCCCCCAGATTCCCATTGACTTCAGTTTTACTAGGGCTCATTGAGTGTGGCATCATTCACAAAGTGTTTTTAGTTAGTTAGATTAGATGATGCATAACATTCCACACAGGGGCCCACAGCATGGCCTTGCCTGCCAGGCTTAGCTGTCTGTTGTTTGTAAGTTAAGATTTTGACTTTGTTTAATGTGTCTTTAATTTGGCCAATGAAGGCCCAACCTATGTTTCTTCCATTGTTACTAATAACCATATTATAATGCTGAGGTAGGAATTGGAGTTCGTTCAACAGAACTGCTTGCGAAGATAATTAAAAGTTAATTAGTATAAAGGACATAGAATAGAAGGAATTTATGGAGTTAAGGTATCCTCTCAGGATGGAACGGGCTGTTAGATTAAGGGCCGATAGTTTGGATAGCGGCTGGTTGAGCAGACAGCTCCAGCTTGGGGCCTCTGATTTAATGGCCCAAGGTTGTGCCTGGCACATGCACTGGCTGCACCAGGGGGGGACAAGACAGGATGAGATAAGAGACTATAGCTTTGGAAGGAACGGGCCGGATGAGATAAGGGAAGACAGTCCTCAAGGTGCTGTAAGGCCATGATTGGTCAAGTACAGAAAGCATGTGTAATGGTTGCGAGAAGACCCCTGACAGGTGGGAGATAACAGGAGGGTTGACCCTTTCTCCATAGTTTAGACAAAGAACATAAGAAGTAGGAGCAGGAGTCGGCCATACGGCCCCTCGGGCCTGCTCCACCATTCAATAGGATCATGACTGATCCGAACCTAGACTCACGTCCACTTCCCTGTCCGCTCCCCATAACCCTTAATTCCCTCATCAGCTAGGAAACTGTCTATCTCCGTTTTAAATTTATTTAATGTCGCAGCTTCCACAGCTCTCTGAGGTAGCAAATTCCATAGATTTACTACCCTCCTGAGTGAAGAAGTTTCTCCTCATCTCAATTTTGAAACGGCAGCCCCTTATTCTAAGATTATGCCCCCTAGTTCTAGTCTCACCCATCAGTGGAAACATCCTCCTCTCGACGTGCCATTGGGCACCTTGTCTTAAGGGGCACCTCTATAGGCTAAGTGGTCCTGTCCATATCCTACCACAGGCCCACCCCTAAAAAGAGAATAAAAGAAAGACATAGAGAGCCCTTAGCAGAGACCGTGGAGCGGAGGGCACCCAAGAGTGAAATCGGTGGTCTGACACTTCCGAGGGTGGACCCATGCTGACCCTAGTCTAACACTCTTGGGGTAGTTCAGAAAGAGAGAGAGAGAGACACGTGAGGAGAACGAATAAGAAGAGTTGTTCGTATACGCCAGCCGTCTGTCCGATCGGGTCCGGTACCAGCTGCCTCTCACGGTCGTATGTTTCTGCTGTATAACTAGTGTGTTCTATTCCGTCCCAAACTCCGATTAAACAATATACCCACCATCTTGGTTTGCACTTGATCCTGATTATTTGAAGTACCAGAGAGATACGCGAATCTCGACAGAGTTCTCGGGCTGGAGGAGATTACAGACATAGAGAGGGAGGGGGTAAGGGATTTGAACACAAGGATGAGAATTTTAAAATTGAGGCGTTGCTGGACCGGGAGCCAGTGTAGATCAGCGAGCACAGGGGGGGCGATGGGTGAACGGGACTCGGTGCGAGTTAGGATACGGGCAGCAGAGTTTGGGATGAGCTGAAGTTTATGGAGGGTGGAAGATGGGAGGCCGGCCAGGAGAGCGCTGGAATAGTCGAGTCTGGAGGTAACAAAAACCACAATTTTACATGACAAATATGGCAAAAAATTTGACATGTTCTCCCAGCACAGCACAAGGGGGTAACATATTGAGCAGCTGAGTGAATGAATCGGGAAGGTACCAGGTTTGTAACCCCTGGTTCTCAGCAGAGTTAGCTCATCTCGAGCGGGAAGGCTGTAAAGCACTGCCTCCAGCCCTGGGCTGAGAAGGGAATATCAGTAGGAAAGGAAGGGAAATTCGCACAGGATGTCCCCATGAAAATAACGTTTTGAAAAAAATCCACTGGGACAGCCTGTTTTTCAATTGAGTGAAAAGCGTTGAGCCAGAAGAATTGATCCAAAGTGCACAAGTCTGAAGTCTAATTCACTGTGCAATCGCATCTTATCATGTATCTTTCTGAGAAGCTGGAAATTAGTCAGAGTGAAAGTGAATCTCGCTTGAGAGGGACTGGGTGGTGCAGTGGGTCAGACACTGTCCTTTCACCCTCTGGGACTGGGTGGTCCGGTGGGTCAAACACAGTCCTTTCTCCCTCTGGGATTGGGTGGTGCAGTGGGTCAGACACTGTCCTTTCACCCTCTGGGACTGAGCGTTGCGGTGGGTCAGACACTGTCCTTTCACCCTCTGGGACTGGGTGGTGCGGTGGGTCAGACACTGTCCTTTCCCCCTCTGGGACAGGGTGGTGCAGTGGGTCAGACACTGTCCTTTCCCCCTCTGGGACTGGGTGGTGCGGTGGGTCAGACACTGTCCTTTCACCCTCTGGGACTGGGTGGTACAGTGGGTCAGACACTGTCCTTTCACCCTCTGGGACTGGGTGGTGCAGTGGGTCAGACACTGTCCTTTCCCCCTCTGGGACTGGGTGGTGCAGTGGGTCAGACACTGTCCTTTCCCCCTCTGGGACTGGGTGGTGTGGTTGGGTCAGACACTGTCTTTTCACCCTCTGGGACTGGGTGGTGCAGTGAGTCAGACACTGTCCTTTCACCCTCTGGGACTGGGTGGTGCAGTGGGTCAGACACTGTCCTTTCCCCCTCTGGGACTGGGCGGTGCGGTGGGTCAGACACTGTCCTTTCACCCTCTGGGACTGGGTGGTGCAGTGGGTCAGACACTGTCCTTTCACCCTCTGGGACTGGGTGGTGCAGTGGGTCAGACACTGTCCTTTCCCCCTCTGGGACTGGGTGGTGCAGTGGGTCAGACACTGTCCTTTCCCCCTCTGGGACTGGGTGGTGCAGTGGGTCAGACACTGTCCTTTCCCCCTCTGGGACTGGGTGGTGCAGTGGGTCAGACACTGTCCTTTCACCCTCTGGGACTGGGTGGTGCGGTGGGTCAGACACTGTCCTTTCCCCCTCTGGGACTGGGTGGTGCGGTGGGTCAGACACTGTCCTTTCACCCTCTGGGACTTGGTGGTGCGGTGGGTCAGACACTGTCCTTTCACCCTCTGGGACAGGGTGGTGCAGTGGGTCAGACACTGTCCTTTCCCCCTCTGGGACTGGGTGGTGCAGTGGGTCAGACACTGTCCTTTCCCCCTCTGGGACTGGGTGGTGGGGTGGGTCAGACACTGTCCTTTCACCCTCTGGGACTGGGTGGTGCGGTGGGTCAGACACTGTCCTTTCCCCCTCTGGGACTGGGTGGTGCGGTGGGTCAGACACTGTCCTTTCCCCCTCTGGGACTGGGTGGTGCGGTGGGTCAGACACTGTCCTTTCCCCCTCTGGGTCTGGGTGGTGCAGTGGGTCAGACACTGTCCTTTCCCCCTCTGGGACTGGGTGGTGCAGTGGGTCAGACACTGTCCTTTCCCCCTCTGGGTCTGGGTGGTGCAGTGGGTCAGACACTGTCCTTTCCCCCTCTGGGACTGGGTGGTGCAGTGGGTCAGACGCTGTCCTTTCCCCCTCTGGGACTGGGTGGTGCAGTGGGTCAGACACTGTCCTTTCACCCTCTGGGACTGGGTGGTGCGGTGGGTCAGACACTGCCTTAAATGAACCCATTCTCTTGACCTTTCCGAGAGACTTTTTCTGCTTACAGTCACTGCGTATGTGCAGAAATGCTTCTGTGGCATCTGTCTTAAACTTGCCCTCTACGGACCTGAGCTTGTGCGCTCCTTTGCTGTGGCAATACTGTGCTGGGTTTAATTTTGGTATCCTGTTGGGTCTCTTCTAAAGTTGGAAGAGGTCCCACCTGAGGCGCCCCTCCGGATGGTTGAAGAAACCTAGTTTACCCAGTCTTTATTCCCTCTCATGACATCCTGTAAACCGTGAACTTCATGACTGCCCGCTGGAGCGACAAAACCTTTTGAGCTAATTGTTCTGTTTCGTTTAACGCAGGCATATATCCTGTGGTCTGTGTCCTACTACACGTCCCCATTATTGCTGCTGTACTGCTACAGGAAAGGTAAGAGGTGTGACTGAAATCCCTCGTGAATGTTGGCTTGTTGTCCGAACTAGGGTATGGTACCGAGTGACGGAACTCCCCAACAGACCTTTGGAAAAAAACACGTGTTCATACTGTGTAGAGAAATGCTACTTGCACCTTCCTTGTTTTGTAGCATCTCAACAGCACAGGGGGAGGCCGTTCGGCCTTTTTGAAAGATCTCTCCAATTAGTCCCACGTCCCTGCTCTTTCCCCATAGCCTTGCAATTTTTTTTTTTTAAGTATTTGTCCAATTCCCTTTTGAAAGTCACTATTAAATCTGTTTCCGCCGCCCTATCGAGCAGTGCATTCCAGATCACAAAAACTCGCCGCGTTTTTAAAAAAAAAGGACAAAATTAAAATTATTGGCATCTAACGTGTGAGCAGGGAGCATTTGGGAAATGTGCGTCACACTTTATAACGTGTCACACGTGCAAAGTGTCTGTCGCACTTAATTGGCGCAATTAACTGCTATTAAGTTGGTATGCTGATTCGCTCAAATATAGAATGGTGGGGTAAGCCTGCCTATCACAAACAGCTAGGAGAAAATTGGACCAATCAAGTCATTCAAATCTTTTTCAAAGCTACCAATCAGGAGTTAGCAACTACAACAAAACAAGCCAATCAAATCGCACCCACAACAGTTTTTTTTTTGCCTGATTTCTTTTGGCCGCCATGTTGTTTGTTCAGCCAAAGGACTGTGTTAGTTCTGTAAACACTGCCAAACAAATGAATTGATGGATACCAACATGGAGTTTGCTACACTATCAGTTGCATTAAACAGGGCCTACTGGATAGGAGCGCAAACCACCGTTGATTTTCTCCCTGCTAACCCCCCCCCCCCCCACCTCCTCCTCTAACCCATCGGCCCAGGGTATTAATGCCAATTGTTGCCCTACCCGCTGCCTCTTGGTTACAGTCAGCTTAAAGCACTAATTGGACTTAAAGATCAAACTTAAAGAAAACTTGCAAACTGGGCAGTTAGGTGGCAAATGAATTTTAACATGGGTATGTGTGAGGTGATGCACTTTGGCAGGAAAAATGGCAACATATTGGAAAATAAGAAACTGAGTGGGGTGGAAGAGCAAAGGGATCTCGTGATACAGGTGAACAAATCATTAAAAGCAGCATCGCAGGTCAGCAAAGCAATTAAAAAATACTAACAAAGCACTGGGGTTTAGTTCTGGGGATATACAATTGAAAAGTCGTGAAGTTATGTTAACCTTGTATAGGACCCTGGTCAGACCGCTCTTAGAGCACTGTGCACAGTTCTGGTCTCCGTACTATAAAAAGAGCAGAGAAGCACTGGAGACAGTGCAAAAAAAAAAAGATTTACAAGGATGGTACCAGAACTGAGAGATTACAGCTATCGGGAAAGATTGAACAATTTGGGGCCTTTTTCTTTGGAGAAGTGAAGACTTGGAAGTGACCTGATCGAGGTCTGTAAAATTATGAATGGGTTGTACAGGGTAGATGTGGAGAGAATGTTTCCACTTGTATTAATGGCCCCTAGATCTGGATTCTCCCACAAGTTAGTTACTCATAAATCCAATTGGGGAATAAGGAGAAATCTCTTGACTCAAAGAGTGGTTAGAATGTGGAACTCGCTACCACAGGAAGTGGCTCAGACAAATAACTTAGATGCTTTCAAAAGGAAACTGGACGAGTGCGTGAGAGAAAAGGGATTAGAAAGACAGGCTGAGATGAGGTACAAAAAGAAAATACCGCAGATGCTGGAAATCTGAAATAAAAACAGAAAATGCTGGAGACACTCAGCAGGTCAGGCAGCGTCTGTGAAGAGAGAGAAACAGAGTTAACGTTTCAGGTCGATGACCTTTCGTCAGAACTGGGGTGGGGGGGGAAAAAGCAGGAAATGGAACAGATTTTTAAGCAAGTGTAGGAGCTGGGATCACTTGTGGCCAGGATGATCTACAGTAAGATGAGGTAGTTGGAGCGGGAGGAGATGAGTGTGGAGTATAAACGCCAGCACAGACTAGCTGGGCCGAATGGCCTGTTTCTGTGCTGAATATTCTGTGTATGTGACTGAGATCACCCTGGCCCAAGTGATGCCCAGTGCGGTGGTGCCTTTACAAGTCGCTGTAAAAAGCCATTGCGATGTGTTTTCTTCTGTTTTTATTTAGGTTACATTGTCATGTCCAGGATCATTCCTGCCACTCAGTATGCAAGTGCGTTCCTGCTGATACTCACCGGGGTGGCCTGTCTCCGAGGTAGGAGAGTCTTAAGTTTGATTGCTCACTGGTAAATCTCCTCATTCCTTTTTCAGGAGCTCGGCGCTGTGGAACTCCTTCCCTCCCTCAGTCTTTCCTCCCCTCACCAACACCCAAGCTTGCTGGAGCCTACTCACCTATCTGATTGCCTCATTTTTTTTCTCCTACTCTTCTTCTCCGACTGTGAGACTCTGCTTTCAGACTCATCGGATGATAGAGCTCAGAAGGAGGCCATTCAGCCCTTCGTGCCTGTGCCGGCTCTTTCACCTGGGTTTCTCGATTTAAAAGAGAAATATGATGGAAGGGGGGCGGAAAGTGTACGGAGAGGAAATGCGTGTTAAAATTGGCTCCTGGTCCGGAAACGGCTCGATTTATATTAAAAAAAAATAATTCTCATCCTTGTTTTCAAATCCCTGCATGGCCTCGCACCTCCCTATCTCTGTAACCTCCTTCAGCCCTACAACCCTCCGCGATCTCTGCACTTCTCCAGTTCTGGCCTCTTGCTCGTCCCCGATTTTAATCGCTCCACCACTGGCGGCCGCAGCTTCAGCTGCCTGAGCCCTGAGCTCTGGGATTCCCTCCCTAAACCTCTCCGCCTCTCTACCTCTCTCTCTCTCTCCTCCTTTAAGACGCTCCTTAAAACCTACCTCTTTGATCAAGCTTTCGGTCCTAATATCTCCTCGCGTGGCTCGGTGTCAAATTTTTCTCTGATTGAGGCTTCTGTGAAGCGCCTTGGGATGTCTTGCTATGTTGAAAGCGCTATAGGAATGCAAGTTGCTGTTGGTCGTTGTAACGGTTGATAATTTGCTGCTTCACTAGGTATGGGGCGATGGACCAATCCTGAGTACATGCAGTTTATCACCATTTTGGAGGAAACCAAGAGAAATAACACAGTGGAAAACAAGGTAGGGTGTTGAGTAAATGTCGAAGCTGCAGACAGAACATAAGAAATAGGAGCAGGAGTCGGCCATACGGCCCCTCGAGCCTGCTCCACCATTCAATGAGATCATGGCTGATCATCGACCTCAACCCCACTTTCCCGCCCGAGCTCCATATCCCTCGATTCCCCTAGAATCCAAAAATCTATCGATTTCTGCCTTGGATATACTCAAAGACTCAGCATTCACAGCCCTCTGGGGTAGAGAATTCCAAAGATTCACAACCCTCTGAGTGAAGAAATTTCTCCTCATCTCAGTCCTAAATGGCCGACCCCTTATCCTGAGACTGTGACCCCCTGGTTCTAGACTCCCGAGCCAGGGGGAAACCGCTTCTCAGCATTAACCCTGTCAAGCCCTGTAAGAATTTTGTATGTTTCGATGAGATCACCTCTCATTCTTCGAAACTCCAGAGAATATAGGCCTAGTCTACTCAATCTCTCCTCATAGGGCAGCCCTCTCATCCCAGGAATCAAATCTAGCGAACTGTTCTTGCACCCCCTCTAAGGCAAGTACAGTAAACTCTTTCTTATCCGGCACCTATGGGACCAGGATGGTGCCGGTTGATGAAAAATTCTGGATAACGGAGAGGTATACCTACCAAGGCAATTTTTAAGACAAACAAAAATAAAAAAATCAAGAAATGTACTGTATAATTGGATACTCACCCACAGAATGTTCCGTTAAATGTATGGTAGAAGATGCCAGTTATTAAAGTATTCCGGATGATAAAGTCCCGTTTAAACAAGAGTTTACTGTATATACTTGATTTGATCGAAGTTTTCAAGATATTACGGGGAACTGATAGGGTAGATAGAGTGAAACTATTTCCGCTGGGTGGGGAATCCAGCACTAGGGGGACATAGCCTAAAAATCAGAGCCAGGCCTTTCAGGGGAGAAGTTACCAATGTTCTCCCTCAATTTTGTTTTGGGTGCGTGTCCCCTTTAAGCGGCCGCACGGTCCATTCGCAGTTTTGCGCATATTTAACATTGGAAAAGCCGCTCCCGGGCCGCGCGGCACCAGCAGAGAGCTGCACGCACGGCCGCGCAGCTTAGAGGGAGCGTTGGAAGTTCGGAAACACTTCGACACTTAAAGGGTGGTAAAAGTTTGGAACTCTCTTCTGCGAATGGCAGTTGATGCTGGGTTAGCACTGTTGCCTCACAGCGCCAGGGACCCGGGTTCGAATCCGGCCACGGGTGACTGTCTGTGTGGAGTTTGCACATTCTCCCCGTGTCTGCGTGGGTTTCCTCCGGGTGCTCCGGTTTCCTCCCACAGTCCAAAGATGTGCGGGTTAGGTTGATTTGGCTATGATAAATTGACCCTTAGTGTTAGGGGGGATTAACTACGTGGGGTTACGGGGATAGGGTGGGATATGTGTCGGTGCTGGCTCGATGGGCCGAAATGGCCTCTATCTGCACTGTGGTGATTCTGTGATACCATTATTTAAAAAAAAATTTTTTTTTTAATTGTTAATTTTAAATCTGAGACTGATAGATATTTTGTTAACCAAAGGGATGTGGGGCAAAGGTATACGGAGTTAGGTCGCAGGTCAGCCATTGTATGGCGGAACAGGTTCGAGGGGCTGAATGGCCTCCTCCTCCTCTTGTTCCGATGTTCCTCCTGTCTCTTCCTTGGGTAAGGAGGCCAAATCTGTACGCTTCGAGCTTCCGTTTTAAATGCATCTGTGCTGTTGGCCTCATTCCTCATTCCGCAGCGAGTTCCACATTCTCCTTTTTTGTTTCTTTGCAGAGAAAGTTGGCCTCTTACAGCTTCGACTTTGCCCACTGGCCTGAAGACTTTACCTGGGATGAGGCCAGTAGCCAGTAAGTGAACAAAAGACCTTGCGCGTATACACGGCCCCTTTCACCGCCTCGGGACGTCCCAAAGCACTTTACAACCCATGATGTACTTTTTATTTTTGAAGTGTAGTCACTGTCGTAACGTGGGGAAACGCGGCAGCCAATTTGCGCACAGCAAGATCCCACAAACGGCAACCTGTCAACGGCCGGATCATCAGTTTTTTTTTTAGCGATGTTGGTTGAGGGATAAATATTGACCCCAGGAAACTGGGCAGAACTCGCCTTGTTCTCAGAGTCATAACGGCACAGGAGGAGGCCATTCGGCCCATTGACTCCGTGCCGGCTCTCTGCAGAGCAATCCAGTCAGTCCCATTACCCCGCTCTATCCCCGTAGCCCTGCAAGTTTATTTCCCTCAAGTGCCTACCCAGTCTCCCCTTGAAAACATTGAGTGTCTCCGCTTCCACCACTTCCGTCGGCAGCGAATTCCAGGTCCTCACCACTCGCTGCGTAAAAAAAGTTTTTTCTCACATCCCCCCTGTATCTCTTGCCCGAAACCTTAAATCTGTGTCCCCTAGTCCTTATACCATCAATTAGTGGGAACAGCCTTTCCCCGTCTAGCCTATCCAAACCTGTCATAATCTTCTTCGAAATGCTGGCTGACATGAATCTTGTCATTCATGGGAAATGACTTATGAAATAATACTGGGCGGCCTGCTGGTGGCGCTGTCCAGGGAGAGTATAAATACTTGGGCATGGGCCTAGCTTGTTCAGGACATTCTTTAACAGGAACTAGTGAAGGACACAACTAGACCGCCATGTTGTAAAACAGTTGATTAAAGCTTTGTTTAACGCTTAGACCAAGTGCCTAGTAGTTTTCTTGCGTCACTGGCCATGGGAGCTTTTACGTCCACCTGGGAGGGCAGACGGGGGGCCTTGGTTTAACATCTCATCCGAAAGGCTGTTCAGGGCTGACGTCGGGAAGCACCTCTTCACACAAAGGGTAGTGGAAATCTGGAACTTGTCGAAGTTTCGACTTCCGAGTCAGACTCTTGAAACATAAAGTATCGTCAAAGACAGGCTTTATTATTTACTTGCTCGCAAGGAGAGTGCACCGTAGTCAATGGCTACGATGACATTCTGCAAATTACAGAAACTGTTACAATTTTATACACTGAAAATACAAGCTTTCTATATCACATGACATGGTATTAAATCACTAGTTGATTAACAGCATAGCGCCTACAAAAAACAAGTTAAAAGGAGTATGTGTGTGTACAGAGAAGGACTTTCTAAAAGGTCATCAAGGTTAAAGGAGCAGAAATACCTTGAGATAAGGCTAGCTAATCCCTTCTCACGGGGGAAGTTTGTTTTCCTCCCACCATGCCATCTGGAATCAAAGGGTGATAGTGGTTTACACTATGGCTTTGGTTATCTTAAGCTCGTTCGAGAGAGCCTCTTTGTTCTGCAAACCTGAGCTATTTATTGGGGGCAATTAAACAGTCTACAAGCTGAAATTCCTTCATTAGGTCGAAACTATAAACAAGTGGCTAATCTTTCTAACAGACATTGTGTAGGCCATTTTGGATTTTATATTCTGTGTCTAGGAAGCCATTTTGTGTCCAGCTAAAAGTACACTTCCACAAACTCCCCTCCCCCCCAAAAAAAAGCTGTTGAGGCTGGGGGGTCAGTTGAAAATGTTAAACTTGAGATTGATAGACTTTTGATAGGTGACGGTATCGAGCGATATGGAGTTGAGATACAGATCAGCCATGATCTAATTGATTGGCGGAACGGGCTCGAGGGGCTGAATGGCCTCCTCCTGCTCCTCTGTACTCGGTCAACCTGCAGTCAGTTGTACTTTGGCGCCCGCCGACCTCTCCCACTCTTCACCTTTCAGGAAGGACGGTCAATTGACGAAGAAGTCCAAGGCCGGAGTTCCGCTCCTGAAGCCGGAGCACAAGTACAGAGGGACAACGGACAGCTTTTTCGGACAGCTTCTGAGATTCCCTTTCCAGATTATCGGGTAAGCTCGTCGCTGCGCAATGAGAGCGGGGGTTTTTTTTTTCTCAAAACGTAGAATTGCGTAGAATTTTGCAGCATAGAAACAGGCCATTCGGTACCAATGCTGGTGTTTCTGCTTCACACGAGCCTCC
This sequence comes from Squalus acanthias, assembly GCA_030390025.1. Lineage (NCBI taxonomy): Eukaryota > Metazoa > Chordata > Chondrichthyes > Squaliformes > Squalidae > Squalus > Squalus acanthias. The sequence continues at coordinate 13,198,593 of CM059449.1, forward strand.
TCCCACCCTTACTTCATCTCAGCCGACTAATGTGTATTAGACTGCTGGCAGTAACACCTCAGCTTCGTTGGAAGTTTAAAAAAAATTCAAGAGCTGAAAGCTGGGCCTTTTATTACGGACGTTAAGTCAAACATTGCACTCGGGCTGCAGTCCTGAGTGAGTGTTTCGTTGGACGGTTGGTTAAGAGTATATCCCTCAAGATCACAAATAACAGCAGAAAAACATAGAAACATAGAATCTAGGAGCAGGAGTAGGCCATTCGGCCCGTCGAGCCTGCAACACCATTCAATACGATCATGGCTGATCATTCAAATCCAGTACCCTGTCCCTGCTTTAATCCCCACAGTACACATATCCCACCCTACCCCCGTAACCCCACGTATTTAATTCCCCCTAACATATCCCATCCTATCCCCATAACCCCACATATTTAATCCCCCCCTAATGCTGGAAGCACTCAGCAGGTCAGGCAGCATCCGTGGAGAGAGAAACAGAGTCAACGTTTCAGGTCTGGGACCCTTCATCTGAACTGGAAAAAGGTTAGAGATGGAAGAGACAAACGGAAATCCCGTCGCAGAGAAGAGCAGAACTTCTTCAAGGTGGACAATTGTGAGAAGTCGCACAACACCAGGTTATAGTCCAACAGCTTTATTTCACAGAATCACAGAATCCCCACAGTGCAGATAGAGGCCATTTCGGCCCATCGAGCCTGCACCGACACATATCCCACCCTATCCCCGTAACCCCACGTATTTAATCCCCCCTAACACTAAGGGTCAATTTATCATAGCCAAATCAACCTAACCCGCACATCTTTGGACTGTGGGAGGAAACCGGAGCACCCGGAGGAAACCCACGCAGACACGGGGAGAATGTGCAAACTCCACACAGCCAGTCACCCGAGGCTGGATTCGAACCCGGGTCCCTGGCGCTGTGAGGCAACAGTGCTAACCACTATGCCACCGTGTTGCCCCAAATTTGAAATCACAAGCTTTCGGAGCGCTGCTCCTTCGTCAGGTGAAGTGAAGAGATGCATGTCTGTGTGGAGTTTGCACATTCTCCCCGTGTCTGCGTGGGTTTCCTCCGGGTGCTCCGGTTTCCTCCCACAGTCCAAAAATGTGTGGGTTAGGTTGATTTGGCTATGATAAATTGACCCTTAGTGTTAGGGGGGATTAAATACGTGGGGTTACGGGGATAGGGTGGGATATGTGTCGGTGCAGGCTCGATGGGCCGAAATGGCCTCTATCTGCACTGTGGGGATTCTGTGATTCTGTGAAATAAAGCTGTTGGACTATAACCTGGTGTTGTGCGACTTCTCACAATTGTCCACCTTGAAGAAGTTCTGCTCTTCTCTGCGACGGGATTTCCGTTTGTCTCTTCCATCTCTAACCTTTTTCCAGTTCAGATGAAGGGTCCCAGACCTGAAACGTTGACTCTGTTTCTCTCTCCACGGATGCTGCCTGACCTGCTGAGTGCTTCCAGCATTAGGGGGGGATTAAATATGTGGGGTTATGGGGATAGGATGGGATATGTTAGGGGGAATTAAATACGTGGGGTTACGGGGGTAGGGTGGGATATGTGTACTGTGGGGATTACAGCAGGGACAGGGTACTGGATTTGGATGATCAGCCATGATCGTATTGAATGGTGGAGCAGGCTCGACGGGCTGAATGGCCTACTCCTGCTCCTAGATTCTATGTTTCTATGTTTCTATGTTTCTATATGGGCACAGCATATATAGTCAGAGAACACTGCCAGATGATTACAGTTAATCTTTCTAACTGCCCTTTATCACACCTCGGCAGAGAGCTAATCACGGCAATCAAAGGTGTGGATAGTGTCCAACCAGCTCAGTCGGGAAAACATTCCATCAAAGACAATGTGGCATTCCTAGAAGAGAAGTGGCAGTGAACCAAACACTAATACAATAGCAAAATACTGCGGATGCTGGAAATCTGAAATAACATCAGGAAATGCTGGAAGCACGTCTCCTCTTCTAGGCATTTTCTGCTGTTATTTCAGATTTCCAGCATCCGCAGTATTTTGCTATTGTATTCCCTCAAGATCACGTTTCTCTCGTTCACAGACCGAGAGTTTATCTTCCAAATTCTTTGCGGTATTTCTTTTAAGCGGAAAGTTTATTCAAGTTTGACCTTCTGGGGAGAGTCTGGCTGTGTTGCCCTCCTCCCCCCCGGGTCGAATAGACTATCCGCGCTCGTCGTCCACGCTTGCTTGTGAAGAACAGCCTTTGGGCACGTTACCGAAGCACTGATGGTGCCCCAGGAAGATCCACTGCCCATAGAACCGGGTGGGAGGTGCTGGGGACAAGCGGAGAACTGGTGTAGAACGACCCCTGGCGGGGTGCAGTTCCCAACCGCAAACCTGCATCCATTCGTTAGGGAGGAGGATCTCTCGCTGCCCGAGCCACGGACACTGTCTTCTGCTGGCCTTTGGTACTCCCAGACTCGACTATGCAACGCTTTCCTGGCCGGCCTCCCACCTACCATGCTCCGTAAACCTCAGCTCATCCCAAACTCTGCCGCCCGTATCCTAACTCGCACCAAGTCCCGTTCACCCATCGCCCCCTCTGCTCGCTGACCTGCGTTGGCTCCCGTTCCGGCATCACCTCCGTTAACATAGAAACATAGAAGATAGGAGCAGGAATAGGCCATTCGGCCCCTCGAGCCTGTTCCGCCATTTAATGAGATCATGGCTGATCATCCAAACTCAGTACCCTGTACCTGCTTTCTCCCCATATCCCTTGATACCTTTATCCTTAAGAAATATATCTAACTCCTTCTTGAATATATTTAATGAATTGGCCTCAACTGCCTTCTGTGGTAGAGAATTCCACAGGTTCACCACTCTCTGGGTGAAGAAATTCCTCCTCATCTCTGTCCTAAATGGCTTACCGCTTATCCTTAGACTGTGACCCCTGGTTCTGGACTCCCCCGCCATCGGGAACAGCCTTCCTGCCTCTAGTCTGTCTAGTCCTGTTAGAATTTTATAAGTTTCAATGAGATCCCCTCTCATTCTTCTAAACTCTAGCGAATATAAGCCTAATCGACCCAATCTCTCTTCATACGTCATTCCTGCCATCCCAGGTATCAGTCTGGTGAATCTTCTCTGCACTCCCTCCATGGCAAGAACATCCTTCCTCAGATAAGGCGACCAAAACGGCACACAATACTCAAGGTGTGGTCTCACCAAGGCCTTGTACAACTGCAGCAAGACATCCTTGCTGCTGTACTCGAATCCTCTCGCTATGAAGGCCAACATACCGTTTGCCTTCTTAACCGCCTGCTGCACCTGCATGCTTACCTTCAGCGACTGGTGCACAAGGACACCCAGGTCTCGTTGCACTTCCCCTTTTCCCAATCTTTTGCCGTTCAGATAATAATCTGCCTTCCTGTTTTTGCCACCAAAGTGGATAACCTCGCATTTATCCACATTATACTGCATCTGCCATGCATCTGCCCAATCACCCAACCTGTCCAAATCATGCTGAAGTTTCTCTGCATCCTCCTCACAGCACACACGCCTACCCAGCTTTGTGTCGTCTGCAAACTTGGAGATATTACATCTAGTTCCCTCGTCTAGATCATTAATATATATTGTGAATAATATAATAAATAATTAAAATGATCATCCTTGTGTTCAAATCCCTCCACGGCCTCGCCCCCCCCCTCCCTATCTGTGTAACCTCCTCCACTCCTACAACCCTCCGAGATCTCTGCGCTCCACCAATTCTGCCCTCTTGCTCATCCCTGATTTCCATCGCTCCACCATTGGCAGTCGGTGCCTTCATCTGCCTAGGCCCTTAAGCTCTGGAATTCCCCCTCTAAACCTCTCTGCCTTGCCCTCCTCCTTGAAGACGCTCCTTAAAACCTACCTCTTTGACCAAGCTTTTGGTCACCTGTCCTACTATCTCGCTAAGCCGCGATACAAATGCTTGTAATAAAAACAGAAAATGCTGGAAATACTCAGCAGGTCAGGCAGCATCTGTAGAGAGAGAGAAACAGAGTTAACGTTTCAACTCTGACCTCGGCCTCTTACACTGTTCCAATGAAGCTCAACGTAAGCTCGAGGAACAGCACCTCATCTTTCGATTAGGCACTTTACAGCCTTCTGGACTCAACATAGAGTTCAACAATTTCAGACCACAACCTCGGCCCCTATCTTTTTTTCTCTCTCTCACATGGCAGCTGTCTTTCATTCTGCCAGTGCCATTTACACTTCATTCAGAGTCATCTTTTGTTTCTTTACTTGTCCCATTACCATCTCCCTTTGCCTTGCACCATCATCCCTTTTGTCTCTTAATCTCTCCTGCCTTCCATCCTGTCACAGACCTTCCCTTTTGTTCTTTCCTCCCCTCCCCTCTTTCCCTGTCCCTACACTTGCTTAAAAACTTGTTACATCTCCAACTTTTTCCTGTTCTGACGAAGGGTCACCGACCTGAAACGTCAACTCTGTTTTTCTCTCTCTACAGATGCTGCCTGACCTGCTGAGTGTTTCCAGCATTTTCTGTTTTTAGTTCAGATTTCCAGCATCCGCAGCATTTTGCTTTTGTATATAAATGCTTGTTGTTGACACTGAGCCACTTCTCCAAGACGTTGGTGCCTCGACCAAAATTTAGTACGTTGGCTTTTCCCTAGAGGTGAAACCTTCCAATAATGCGGAGAGCTGGACCTCGCGCCGTGGCATCACTGGATGAGAATCATCACAAATGTCACTTTGGCTCAATTGGTCGCCCGTTCGCCTGGGTGGTTACCAACCCTCCTGTCACTGGAATCGGCTTCTCCCTGTCTACTCCATCGAAACCCCTCATCATTTTGAACGCCTCCATTAAATCTCCCCCTTAACCTTCTCTGCTCGAAGGAAACAATCCCAGCTTTTAGATAGAACTACATCGAGTCTACAGCCAGTGTTTATGCTCCACACGAGCCTCCTCCTACTTTACTTTATCTCACCCTATCAGCATAACCGTCTATTCCTTTCTCCCTCATGTACTTATCGAGCTTCCCCTTAAATGCATCTCTGCTATTCGCCTCAACCACTCCCTGTGACAGCGAGTTCCACATTCTCACCACTCCCTGTGACAGCGAGTTCCACATTCTCACCACTCTCTGGGTAGCGAAGTTTCCCTGTAATTCCCTGTTGGATTTACATTTATGGCCCTTGGTTCTGGTCTCTCCCACAAGTGCAAACATCTTCTGCAAGTCTACTCTATCGAACCCTTTCATAATTTTAAAGAGTTTAGAAGGATGAGAGGTGATCTTATTGAAACACATCAGATTCTGAGGGGGCTAGACGGGGTAGATGCAGAGAGGATGTTTCCCCTCGTGGGGGAATCTAGAATGAGGGGGCATAGTTTCAGAATAAGGGGTCGCCCATTTAAGACGGAGATGAGGAGGAATTTGTGTTCTCTGGGGTAGAGAATTCCAAAAATTCACGACCCTCTGAGAGCTGTGGAGGCTGAGTCAGTGAATATATTCAAGGCGGAGATAGACAGATTTTTGAACGATAGGGGAGTCAAGGGTTATGGGGAACAGGTGGGAAAGTGGAGTTGAGGCCAAGATCAGATCAGCCATGATCTCATTAAATGGCGGAGCAGGCTCGAGGGGCCGAATGGCCTACTCCTGCTCCTGTTTAGAACATAGAACATAGAACAGTACAGCACAGTACAGGCCCTTCGGCCCTCGATGTTGTGCCGAGCATTGTCCGAGACCAAGATCAAGCTATCACACTCCCTATCACTCTGGTGTGCTCCATGTGCTTATCTAATAACCGCTTGAAAGTTCCTAAAGTGTCCGACTCCACTATCACAGCAGGCAGTCCATTCCACACCCCAACCACTCTCTGAGTAAAGAATCTACCTCGGACATCCCTTCTATATCTCCCCCCATGCACCTTATAGTTATGCCCCCTTGTAACAGCTGCCTCTACCCGAGGAAATAGTCTCTGAACATCCACTCTATCTATCCCCCTCATCATCTTATAAACCTCTATTAAGTCGCCTCTCATCCTCCTCCGCTCTAAAGAGAAAAGCCCCAACTCCCTCAATCTTTCCTCATAAGACCTCCCCCCCAAACCAGGCAGCATCCTGGTAAATCTCCTTTGCACTCTTTCCAATGCTTCCACGTCCTTCCTATAGTGAGGTGACCAGAACTGCACACAATATTCCAAATGTGGTCTCACCAAGGTCCTGTACAGTTGCAGCATAACCTCACGGTTCTTAAACTCAAACCCTCTGTTAATAAACGCCAACACACCATAGGCCTTCTTTACTGCTCTATCCACTTGAGTGGCAACCTTCAGAGATCTGTGGATATGAACCCCCAGATCCCTCTGCTCCTCCACGTTCCTCAGAACCCTGCCGTTGACCCTGTAATCCTTATTCAAATTTGCCCTACCAAAATGAATCACCTCGCACTTATCAGGGTTAAATTCCATCTGCCATTTTTCGGCCCAGCTCTGCATCCTATCAATGTCTCTTTGCAGCCTACAACTGCCCTCCACCTCATCCACTACTCCACCAATCTTGGTGTCATCAGCAAATTTACTGATCCACCCTTCAGTCCCCTCCTCCAAGTCATTGATAAAAATCACAAACAGCAGAGGACCCAGCACCGACCCCTGTGGCACACCGCTGGTAACTGGTCTCCAGTCCGAAAATGTTCCATCCACCACCACCCTCTGCCTTCTATGAGATAGCCAGTTACTTATCCAATCGGCCAAATTTCCCTCTATCCCACAACTCCTTACTTTCTTCATGAGACGACCATGGGGAACCTTATCAAACGCCTTACTAAAATCCATGTATACGACATCAACTGCTCTACCTTCATCTACACACTTGGTTACCTCCTCAAAGAATTCAATCAAATTTGTCAGGCAAGACTTACCCTTCACGAATCCGTGTGGACTATCCCTGATTAAGTTGCCCCTTTCCAAATGGTCATAAATCCTATCCCTCAGGACCTTTTCCATTATCTTACCAACCACCGAAGTAAGACTAACCGGCCTATAATTACCAGGGTCATTCCTATTTCCTTTCTTGAAGAGAGGAACAACATTCGCCACTCTCCAGTCCTCTGGCACCATCCCCGTGGACAGTGAGGACCCAAAGATCAAAGCCAGAGGCTCTGCAATCTCCTCCCTTGCCTCCCAAAGAATCCTAGGATATATCCCATCTGGCCCAGGGGACTTATCGACCCTCAGGTTCTTCAAAATTGCTAAAACATCTTCCCTCAGAACATCTACCACCTCCAGCCTATCCACCTTTATCACACTCTCATCCTCAAGAACATGGCCCCTCTCCTCGGTGAACACTGACGAAAAGTATTCATTCATCACCTCTCCTATCTCTTCTGACTCCATGCACAAGTTCCCACTACTGTCCTTGACCGGCCCTACCCTCACCCTGGTCATTCTTTTATTTCTCACATAAGAGTAAAAAGCCTTGGGGTTTTTCTTGATCCGACCCGCCAAGGACTTCTCATGCCCCCTCCTAGCTCTCCTAAGCTCTTTTTTTAGCTCATTCCTTGCTACCTTGTACCCCTCAATCGACCCAACTGAACCTTGTTTTCTCATCCTTACATACACTTCCTTTTTCCTCTTGACTAGACATTCAACCACTTTTGTGAACCATGGTTCTCTCACTCGGCCATTTCCTCCCTGCCTGACAGGGACATACCTATCAAGGACATGCAGTAATTGCTCCATGAAAAAGCTCCACTTTTCGTTTGTGCCTTTCCCTGATAGTTTCTGTTCCCATCTTATACTCCCTAATTCTTGCCTAATCGCATCCTAATTACCCCTCCCCCAATTATAAACCCTGCCCTGCCGTATGGCCCTATCCCTCTCCATTGCAATAGTGAAAGTTACTGAATTGTGGTCACTATCTCCAAAGTTTCTTATGTCCTATTTCTTATGTTCTATCAGGTCACCTCTTAGTATTCTAGTTTCTAGAGAAAAGAGCCCCAACCTATTCAGTCTTTCCTGATAGTTGTACCCTTGTCAGTTCTGGTATCAAACTAAAACAAAAACCTCCCTCAGTGGGTGGATATCACACCGGGTGGGGGGGTCATTTTAATTTGGCAGCAAGTTTTACACCTTGCCTGATTCCTCTTTCCTCCTTTTGTTGAAATTGGGCAGCCGATTCACTATTCACCTGTTTTTCACCCGGCAATTCAAAGCAGCGGTTCTCAAACTTTTTTGGTTGAAGGACCCCTTTTCAAATCGATGGGTGATCATGTACCCCCCCCCCATCTAAATTTATAACACTATACAATACTCATAATTTGAAAGTGCTGCATGTAAAGAGTGTTTTAATAATGCTTTTAAGAAAACCGGTATTTACTGACAGTTATCAGTGAGGTGGGTGTGCCTGCTGCTCACTGTAGAGTCTGTCTATCCTCGCTGTGATGTTTGACGATTTATTTAAAGCGGCTCCTGCTGTTCACTTTCCTACTTGTTACAAGGCGCGAGTCAGGAGTGTGATGGAATACTCTCCACTTGCCTGGATGAGTGCAGCTCCAACAACACTCGAAGAAGCTCGACACCATCCAGGACAAAGCAGCCCGCTTGATTGGCACCCCATCCACCACCTTAAACATCCACCCCCTCCACCACCGGCGTACCGTGGCTGCAGTGTGTACCATCTACAAGATGCACTGCAGCAACTCGCCAAGGCTTCTTCGGCAGCACCTCCCAAACCCACGACCGCCACCACCTAGAAGGACAAGGGCAGCAGGCGTATGGGAACACCACCACCTCCAAGTTCCCCTCCAAGTCACACACCATCCTGACTTAGAATGAAAGAAAGTCTTGCATTTCTATAGCGCCTTTCACGACCACTGGACGTCTCAAAACGCTTTACAGCCAATGAAGTACTTTTGAAGTGTAGTCACTGTTGTAATGTGGGAAAGGCAGCAGCCAATTTGCGCACAGCAAGCTCCCACAAACAGCAATGTGATAATGACCAGATAATCTGTTTTTTGTTATGTTGGTTGAGGGATAAATATTGGCCAGGACACCGAGGATAACTCCCCTGCTCTTCTTCGAAATAGTACTATGGAATCTTTTACATCCACCTGAGAGAGCAGACGGGGCCTTGGTTTAACGTCTCATCTGAAAGACGGCACCTCCGACAGTGCAGCACTCCCTCAGCACTGCACTGCAATGTCAGCCTAGTTTTATGTGGTCAAGTCCCTGGAGTGGGAAGTATATCGCCGATCCTTCATCGTCGCTGGGTCAAAATCCTGGAACTCCCTCCCTAACAGCACTGTGGGAGCACCTTCACCACATGGACTGCAGCGGTTCAAGAAGGCGGCTCACCACCACCTTCTCAAGGGCAACTAGGGATGGGCAATAAATGCTGGCCTTGCCAGTGACGCCCAGATCCCATGAACGAATTAAAAAAAAATAATAATTTTAAGTATTGTCCAAAAAACTACTGCTCACCTACGAATTTTAGTTACGAGGCTTTTTAAAAAAAAATTTAGTTTGAAATTAGAAAAAGCCTCAATTTTAATTCAATGCTAAAGAAGTGAAATTAAAAAGAACTCCGGATGGGGGGAAAAAAAACCCCACCCAAAACATACAGCTGCTTGAGTGATTGGGATGACCGGCTTCACACCCGTCCGCCGACATCCGCAACAAACAGAACTGTTCTTTTCGCGGTCGAGGGCATTCCCAGCGGGCCGGGAACAAGTCCTCGCATTTCCAGTGCTCGGCAAGTCCGCACCCGGCCGTCTCCAACCAGTGACACGTGAACCTGATCAGAAAATCCCCCTCCCCTTGGTGTGGTATTTACCCACTGTGTCATTTGCTGCATGATGCGGAGATGCCGGCGTTGGACTGGGGTGGACAAAAATGAGAAGTCGCACAACACCAGGTTATAGTCCAACAGATTTATTTAAAATTACAAGCTTTCCGAGCTGTCGCCCCTTCCTCAGGTAAAGTTACAATGAGCGAATCTACAATATTTCACAGTATATAAACACAGAAACTGCAGAGATACACTCTTTCAGGGAAGGTGTCCTTACATCAAAGACACACCAAGAGCACAGCCAAGACAATGAGATGTGTCACAGGGGGTCCAACGTGTCAAATCCTGCTGTCTGCAGTGTTTTTTTTTGTGTTTGTTTTTTTTTTTAAAAACTGGAAAGACAGACAACGATGTCGAGTCATGTTCTGTAGCGTGACATGAACCCGATATCCCTATTGAGGCCGTCCTCATGGGTGCGGAACTTGGCTATCAGTTTCTGCTCGATGATTTTGCGTTGTCGTGTGTCTCGAAGGCCGCCTTGGAGAACGCTAACCCGCAGATCCGAGGCTGAATGTCCTTGACTGCTGAAGTGTTCCCTGACTGGGGAACATTTGCTGCAGGATTTGCTTTAGTTTGAATTGCAAGTGTTTTTTTGTGTGTAGTCTCTTTTTTTTTTAACTCTCGTCTGTTCCGACCAGGATGATTTGTGACGTCAAGAGAGAGCACTGACCAATCGCCCGGCCAGGACGGTTCCCCCAGTAACAGCCCACTAATCGAGCGCCTGTTTTTTTTTTTTTCCCCTTCTTTTGCAGCTATTTGATGGCCAACTCCTTTGGCCGGCGGATGCTGTACCCCGGCTCGGTCTCCCTGCTACAGAAAGCCATCATGCCCATGTTGCTGCAGGGACAGGCACGTCTGATGGAGGAGGTAGGGTCGGTCACTTCGGAGCTGCCTGGATAGTGTAACGATGGTTCAAGAGCGGGGGGGAGCGGGGGGGGGGGCGGTTAAGGTCGTACGGCGGTTTTGTTACTGGACTAGTAAGCCAGACGACCGGAGTCGAGTGGGTAGCACTCTTGCCTCTGGGTCAGAAGGTCGAGGGTTCAAACCCCACTCCAGAGACTTGAACAACATCTGAGCTCACACTCCCAGTGCAGTGCCGAGGGAATGCTGCACCATCGGAGGAGCCAACCTTTCGGATGAGACGTTAAACCGAGGCCACCATCTGCCCTCTCCGGTGGATGTCAAAGATCCCACGGTGCTATTTCGAAGAAGAGCAAGAGAGTTCTCTCCCGGTGTCTTGGGTCAATATTTATCCCTCATCCAACATCACTCGAGGAAAAAAAATCAGATTTATCCGGTCATTATCACATTGCTGTTTGTGGGAGCTTGCTGTGCACAAATTGGCTGCCGCATTTCCTACGTTACAACAGTGATTACATGACGAAAAGTACTTTATTGGCAGCACCTCCCAAACCCATGATCTCCACCGGCTAGAAGGACAAGGGCAGCAGGCGCATGGGAACACCACCACCTCCAAGTTCCCCTCCAAGTCACACACACCATCCTGACTTGGAAATATATCGCCGATCCTTCATCGTCACTGGGTCAAAATCCTGGAACTCCCTCCCTAACAGCACTGTGGGAGTACCTTCACACGGGCTGCAGCGGTTCAGGAAGGCGGCTCACCAACACCTACTCAAGGGCAATTAGGGATGGGCAATAAATGCCGGCCTTGACAGCGACGCCCACATCCCAGGAACGAATTTTTTTAAAAAAAAGTGCTTTGGGACGTCCTGAGGTTGTGAAAGGCGCCGATATAAATGGGCTCTTTTCCCCTCCACAGTGGGATAAGCTAAACTGACTATATAGTGCTGCACACAATGAAGGGATACTTGGATATTGTTGGCGGTACTCTCGGAACAATAACCCCAGCAAGCATTGGTGCCGTCAAGGCAGCATGAGGGAAATGTCCTGCAGTGTTGGGTTATGCTCCGACGCTTTCCCCAAAATCAGATGTCAACTTGCCTGCATTTACTAGCGATCTTTCCATCTGCCTTCCAGGCTGAGCCATCTAACTCCCTCCCCTGGTTACCGCTCCGCTCCCCAGTGTAGCGACGGACCTCTGCAGCCTGATCTTGTGGTACTCGGTCCTCCCTAGGGCTCCCCTGAAACTCCCTGTAAACTCCTGACTGTTTCTCTGCCAACCAAAGCAAAACACTGCGGATGCTGGCAATCTGAAACAAAAAAACAGCAAATGCTGGCAAACACTCAGCGGGTCAGGCAGCATCTGTGGGGAGAGAGAAACCGCGTTAACGTTTCAGGTTGATGAGCTTTCATCAGAACTGGAAGAAGTTAGAGATTTAACTGTTTATAAAAAGAAAGATAGACTTGCATTTATATAGCGCCTTTCACGACCTCAGGACGTCACAAAGCGCTTTACAGCCAATGAAGTACTTTTTTGGAGTGTAGTCACTGTTGTAATGTAGGAAACGCGGTAGCCAGTTTGCGCACAGCAAGCTCCCACAAATGTGATAATGACCAGATGATCTGTTCTTGTGATGTTGATTGAGGGATCAATATTGGCCCAGGACACCCCTGCTCTTCTTCAAAATAGTGGCCGTGGAATATTTTACATCCACCCGAGAGGGCAGACGGGGCCTCAGTTTAACGTCTCATCCGAAAGATGGCACCTCCGACAGTGCAGCACTCCCTCAGCACTGCACTGGGAGTGTCAGCCTGGATTTATGGAGTGGGACTTGAACCCACAGCCTTCTGACTCAGAGGTGAGGGTGCTACCCACTGAGCCATGAATTTTCCTCTCTCTCCCCCCCGTCCCCCTCCTCCTGAAAGCATCGACTTAACGCAGAGGACAAAAGGCATCAAGGGGTTTGGGGAGAGAGCGGGAGTATGGTATTGAGATAGAGGATCAGCCATGATCATATTGAATGGCGGAGCAGGCTCGAAGGGCCGAATGACCTACTCCTGCTCCTATTTTTCTATGTCTATGTTTCTAGGACATTGAGAGGAGGAGTAGATAAATGCTAAGCCTGGATGTATTTCTCCCCCCTCTTCCCCCAACCCTAAGCTAAAGGAAGCGGTCAGTGGGATGCCCAGAGCTTGGAGACAAATGCCACTGTGTTTCAAAACACAAAGCATCGTTTGGGGCGGGTGAAACACAGGTTGCTTCTGATGCGCAGCAGATACACTATCTAATATATATAATATATAATACACTGTCAAGCCCTTGGAGAGGGTGCAGAGGAGATTTACTAGAATGGTACCAGGGATAAGGAACTTCAATTACGTGAAGAGACCGGAGAAGCTGGGATTGTTCTCGTTAGAGCAGAGAAGGTTAAGGGGAGATTTAATAGAGGTGTTCAAAATCATGAACGGTTTTGATGGAGTAAATAAGGAGAAACTGTTTCCAGTGGCAGACGTTTCGATAACCAGAGGACACAGATTTAAGGTAATTAGTCAAAGAACTTTTTACACAACGAGTTGTTATGATCTGGAATGCACTGCCTGAAAGGGCGGTGGAAGCAGATTCAATAGTAACTTTCAAAAAGGGAATTGGATAAATTCTCGAAGTGGAGAAGTTTGCAGGGCTCTGGAGAAAGAGCGGGGGGAGTGGGATTAATTGGATAACTCTTTCAAAGAACAGGGTAGATGGGCCGAATGTCCTCCTTCTGCGATGTATGATTCTACGATGAAGATGGCACCCATTTTTTCTCGTTCTCGTTCCCAGCACCAGGGTAAGCGAGCCAAGCTGATTGCCTGCGACGGTAACCAGATCGACACCGTGTTTGTGGACCGGAGGCCAACGGAGACCGAGCGTGGGAAAAAGCTGGTAAGGCAACCCGGGGCTTGGCGGGGGGGGGTCGCGACCCGGGTGAGCCAAGGGCCGTTTTACATAACGCGGCTTTCTGGCACCATCCCCCCCCCCCCCCTTGTTCACTGCGCCGTGCTCAAATCCCATTTGTAAAAAAATAAAAAGCACTTCACGTGAGGCAGGCTTTAAAAATAAAACAATTGCTTCCTCCTCCCCTGCCCGCCGTGACGTCTGCTCCTGCATCGTGTAACTTTTGTGCGAGCCAACCTGCCAGCCTTCTCCCCGTGCACAGCCAACCTGCCAGCCTTCTCCCCGTGCACAGCCAACCTGCCAGCCTTCTCCCCGTGCACAGCCAACCTGCCAGCCTTCTCCCCGTGCACAGCCAACCTGCCAGCCTTCTCCCCGTGCACAGCCAACCTGCCAGCCTTCTCCCCCATGCACAGCCAACCTGCCAGCCTTCTCCCCGTGCACAGCCAACCTGCCAGCCTTCTCCCCATGCACAGCCAACCTGCCAGCCTTCTCCCCCATGCACAGCCAACCTGCCAGCCTTCTCCCCGTGCACAGCCAACCTGCCAGCCTTCTCCCCGTGCACAGCCAACCTGCCAGCCTTCTCCCCATGCACAGCCAACCTGCCAGCCTTCTCCCCATGCACAGCCAACCTGCCAGCCTTCTCCCCCATGCACAGCCAACCTGCCAGCCTTCTCCCCCATGCACAGCCAACCTGCCAGCCTTCTCCCCCATGCACAGCCAACCTGCCAGCCTTCTCCCCCATGCACAGCCAACCTGCCAGCCTTCTCCCCCATGCACAGCCAACCTGCCAGCCTTCTCCCCCATGCACAGCCAACCTGCCAGCCTTCTCCCCCATGCACAGCCAACCTGCCAGCCTTCTCCCCCATGCACAGCCAACCTGCCAGCCTTCTCCCCGTGCACAGCCAGTCCTGTACAGTGTCTCTGGACTGGGGGGGGGAGGTCTCGAACCCACGACCTTCTGAATCGGAGGCGGAAGCGCTACCCAGTGAGCCATGGACTGGCGCTCAGCGTTGAGACCACATCTTGAGTACTGTGTGCAGTTTTGGTCGCCTTATCTGAGGAAGGATGTTCTTGCCATGGAAGGAGTTCAGCGAAGATTCACCAGGCTGATACCTGGGATGGCAGGAATGACGTATGAAGAGAGATTGGATCGATTGGGCTTATATTCGCTAGAGTTTAGAAGAATGAGAGGGGATCTCATTGAAACTTATAAAATTCTGACAGGACAGGAGAAACTAGATGCAGGAAGGATGTTCCCGATGGCGGGGAGTCCAGAACCAGGGGTCACAGTCTAAGGATAAGGGGTAAGCCATTTAGGACTGAGATGAGGAGGAATTTCTTCACCCAGAGAGTGGTGAACCTGTGGAATTCTCTGCCACAGAAGGCAGTTGAGGCCAATTCATTATATAGATTCAAGAAGGAGTTAGATATATTTCTTAAGGCTAAGGGGATCAAGGGATATGGGGAGAAAGCAGGGACAGGGTACTGAATTTGGATGATCAGCCATGATCGCATTGAATGGCGGAGCAGGCTCGAGGGGCCGAATCGCCTACTCCTGCTCCTATCTTCTATGATTCTATGAAACTGCGTACGTGAGCACTTAGAACAGAAAAGCCCTGTGCAAACCGTTCCGCCAACCATGTGGTTGAACTGCCTCCCACGAGCGGGTGGGGGGTGATCAGTGTGGCGGCCCAGAGACACGTGGGGAGCAGCTCTGCCGGGGTTCACAGAGGAAACTCGGACATGGAGTAAACAATGAGGAGAACAGGAACAGACTTCAGGAGAACGTGGGCAGACTGGTGAAATGGGCAGACACGTGGCAGATGAAATTTAAAGCAGAGAAGTGTGAAGTGATGCGTTTTGGGAGGAGGAGAGACTAAATAGAAGCCTAGAAGATAGGAGCAGGAGTCGGCCATTCGGCCCCTCGAGCCTGCTCCGCCATTTAATGAGATCATGGCTGATCATCCAAATTCAGTACCCTGTCC
This sequence comes from Squalus acanthias, assembly GCA_030390025.1. Classification (NCBI taxonomy): domain Eukaryota; kingdom Metazoa; phylum Chordata; class Chondrichthyes; order Squaliformes; family Squalidae; genus Squalus; species Squalus acanthias. The sequence continues at coordinate 13,214,209 of CM059449.1, forward strand.
CTGCTTTCTCCCCATATCCCTTGATCCCTTTAGCCTTAAGAAATATATCTAACTCCTTCTTGAATCTATTTAATGAATTGGCCTCTACTGCCTTCTGTGGGAGAGAATTCCACAGGTTCACCACTCTCTGGGTGAAGAAATTCCTCCTCATCTCTGTCCTAAATGGCTTACCCCTTATCCTTAGACTGTGACCCCTAGTTCTGGACTCCCCGCCATCAGGAACATCCTTCCTGCATCTAGTCTGTCTAGTCCTGTTAGAATTTTATAAGTTTCAATGAGATCCCCTCTCATTCTTCTAAACTCTAGCGAATACAAGCCCAATCGACCCAATCTCTCTTCATACGTCATTCCTGCCATCCCAGGTATCAGTCTGGTGAATCTTCGCTGCACTCCCTCCATGGCAAGAACATCCTTCCTCAGATAAGGCGACCAAAACTGCACACAATACTCAAGGTGTGGTCTCACCAAGTCCCTGTACAACTGCAGCAAGACATACTTGTTCCTGTACTCAAACCTTCTCGCTACGAAGGCCAACATACCATTTGCCTTCTTAACCGCCTGCTGCACCTGCATGCTTACCTTCAGCAACTGGTGCACAAGGACACCCAGGTCTCGTTGCACTTCCCCTTCTCCCAATCTATTGCCGTTCAAATAAATGGTACAATTTGAAAGAGGGTGCAGGAACAGAGACCCCTGGGGGGTGTACATACACAAATCTTTGAAGGCGGGAGGATAAGTTGAGAAACCTGTTTAAAAGCATATGGGATCCTTGGCTTTATAAATAGAGGCAGAGAGTGCAAAAGCGAGGAAGTTATGCTAAACCTTTATAAAATACTGGTTTAGACCTCAGCTCGAGTATTGTGTCCAATTCTGGGCACCACACTTTAAGAAGGATGTCAAGGCCTTGGAGAGGGTGTGGAAGAGATTTACTGGAATGGTACAGGGGATGAGGGACTTCAGTTATGTGGAGAGACTGGAGAATCTGGGGTTGTTCTCCTTAGAGCAGCGAAGGTTAAGAGGAGATTTGATAGAGAGGTTCAAAATTATGAGGGGTTTTGATGGAGTGGATAAGGAGAAATTCTTTCCACTGCCAGAAGGGTCGGTAACCAGAGGACACAGATTTAAAATAATTGGCAAAAGAGCCGGGGAGGGGAGCTGAGGAAAAAACATTTTTTTACGCGGCGAGTTGTGATCAGCACCGCGCTGCTTGAAAGGGCGGTGGAAGCAGATTCAATAGTAACATTCAAAAGGGAATTGGATAAATACTTAAATGTACAGGGCTGTGGGGAAGAGCAGGGGAGGGAGTGGGACTAATTGGAGAGTTCTTTCAAAGAGCCGGCACAGGCACGATGGGCTGAATGGCCTCCTTCTGTGCTGTAAGATTCTAAAGGGGGAGCTGGCCCCTTGGGCTGTATGAACGAATTGCGTTGGACTTCAGAGAGCCTCCCTGACTGCCCCACAGTAACTAACGTGTTTCTTTTCAACGACAGGTGATCTGCTGCGAGGGGAACGCAGGCTTCTACGAGGTTGGGTGTGTCACCACCCCCCTGGAAGGTAGTGCATCTTTTCAACAAAGTCCTTCAAGCATCTTGCATGAAACGAGTTTGGGGGCAGCCTCCTAGTGGCCACAAACTACTGTGCCTCTAAATCAGCTCCCTTGCCTAAAAGAGACAATGTCTTGCTGGCGCACAGTGGGTTGAGGCTGGGCGCAGTGTCGGGGCGGAGTCGAGGCGGCTTCATGGCCTCCGTCAAATCGTGCCGTTGGATCTTTTGCGTCCACCTGAAGGGGGAAGACGGGGCCTCGGCTAAATGTCTCATCCGAAAGACGCCATCTCTGAATTGTTAGTCTAGATTATTAAGATTATTGTTGTGCTCTGGAATGCACTGCAGCGGGGGGAGTGGGACTAATGGGGTAGCTCTGTCAAAGAGCCGGCACAGACACGATGGGCCGAATGGCCTCCTTCTGTGTTGTAGATTCTGGAGCGCGGCTTGAACCCACAACCTTCTGGCTCCGAGAGTGCTGCCGCTGAGGCCCGGCTGAGACCTGAATGTCGTAGAGTGAGGATGGATTAATTTCTGTAGTAGTTGCACAGAATTTTCCCTTCAGGGCATAATATGGGCGGGGGGGGGGTGGTCTGTGGAAGGGAGGGAGTTGGGGGAACAGACCCTGTACCCTCTAAATATATCAGCCTGTTAACTTTCAACAAGAAAAGAATTGAGTGTCTTCAATGCTATTTTTCCCACTTCCCCATCTCTCCTGCCTAAAAGAGACCAAATGATGGTTTGGAAAACGTCTTGCTGGCGCGCAGTAGGTTGAGGCTGGGTGCACTGTTGGGGCGGATTGTAAGAGTAAGGAAGTCTTGCTACAATTGTCCAGGGCCTTGGTGAGACCACACCTGGAGTACTGTGCACAGTTCTGGTCTCCTTATCTAAGGAAGGATATACTTGCCCTGGAGACGGTGCAACGAAGGTTCACTGGATTGATTCCTGGGATGGGAGGGCTGTCCTATGAGAGATTGTGTAGAATGGGCCTACACTCTCTGGAGTTTAGAAGAATGAGAGGTGATCTCACTGAAACATACAAGATTCTGAAGGGGATTGACAGGATAGATGCTGAGAAGTTGTTTCCCCTGGCTGGAGTGTCTAGAACTAGGGGGCATCGTCTCAGGATAAGGGGGAGGCCATTTAAGACTGAGATGAGGAGGAATTTCTTCAGTCAGAGGGTTGTGAATCTTTGGAATTCTCTGCCCCAGAGGGCTGTGAATGCTGCGTCTTTGAGTATATTCAAGGCTGAGATCGATAGATTTTTGGACTCTGGGGGGATCAAGGGATATGGAGATCGGGCGGGAAAGTGGAGTTGAGGTCGATGATCAGCCATGATCTCATTGAATGGCGGAGCAGGCTCGAGGGGCCGTATGGCCGACTCCTGCTCTTATTTCTTATGTTCTTATGTTCTCTCCTGCAAGCACTGATCATTGCAAGTATCTGGGTGCACTCATAATGAACACACGCTAAGGAAAACCAAGTGTTGAGAGAGTGTTGGCAGTGTGCTTGATCAAGGAGGGTATGGCTCACGAGCCCAATCTGGTCTCTGCCTCGCGGCCACACGCAGACCCTACCTGGCCGGATTGATGACCCTTCTGAGTAGGAGTTGCAGACTTTATGATGCTTGGAGCGGGTGCAGAGATTTACTGGAATGGTTCCAGGGCTTGAGGGACTTCAGTTATGCAGAGAGGCCAGAGAAGCTGGGATTGTTCTCCTTTAGAGCAGAGAAGGCTCGGGGGAGAGTTAATAGAGGTGTTCAAAATCATGAGGGGTTATGAGAGAGTAAACAAGGAGAAACTGTTTCCAGTGGCAGGAGGGTCGGTAACCAGAGGACACAGATTGAAGATAATTGGCACAAGGACCAGAGGGGGCGATGAGGAGAATTTTTTTTACTCAGCGGGTTGTTGTGATCTGGAATGCGCTGCCTGAAAGGGCGGTGGAAGCAGATTCGATAGTAACTTTCCAAAGAGAATTGGATAAATACTTGAAGGGGAAAAAATTAGCAGGGATACGGGGAAAGAGCAGAGGGGAGTGGGACTAATTGACTATCTCTTTGAAAGAGCCGGCACAGGCACGATGGGCCGAATGGCCTCCTTCTGTGCTGCATGATTCTACGATTCCTACCTGAGTTAACAGTGTTTCCTGTTTTTATGTTCCTTGTAGCTGGGTATTCAGTTCTCGGATGGAACCACCCGGGTTTTGCAGGAAGCACGGTGAGTAGATACACGGAGGGCTCGAGTCCCATCGCGACCAGCGAGAGATGCTGCAGGCCAGTGGCAGTCATTTTATAAACAGCTCCCACTCCTATGGCCCATATGACACTGTATTTTTGTTGGGTAAGGGCAGGTATATGGAATTAAGATACAGATCAGCCAGGATCTAATTGAATGGCGGAACAGGCTCGAGGGGCTGAATGGCCTCCTCATGTTCCTGTGACATGTGAACCCCCAGCTACCCTTGTGTGAAGGGTTTTGCCTCTTCAGAGTTCAAGCAATGCTCACCCGTTTGCTCCTGTGCGAGAGGCATTTCCTAACCTCCGTGTTCCCGCCTGGCTTGGAACCGCCCAGTCCCAGAGGGGGAAAGGACAGTGTCTGACCCACTGCACCGCCCAGTCCCAGAGGGGGAAAGGACAGTGTCTGACCCACCGCAGCACCCAGTCCCAGAGAGGGAAAGGACAGTGTCTGACCCACCGCACCACCCAGTCCCAGAGGGGGAAAGGACTGTGTCTGACCCACCGCACCGCCCAGTCCCAGAGGGGGACAGGACAGTGTCTGACCCACTGCACCACCCAGTCCCAGAGTGGGAAAGGACAGTGTCTGACCCACTGCACTGCCCAGTCCCAGAGGGGGAAAGGACAGTGTCTGACCCACCGCACCACCCGGTCCCAGAGGGGGAAAGGACAGTGTCTGACCCACTGCACCGCCCAGTCCCAGAGGGGGAAAGGACAGTGTCTGACCCACCGCACCACCCAGTCCCAGAGGGGGAAAGGACAGTGTCTGACCCACCGCACCACCCAGTCCCAGAGGGTGAAAGGACAGTGTCTGACCCACTGCACCACCCAGTCCCAGAGGGTGAAAGGACAGTGTCTGACCCACTGCACCACCCAGTCCCAGAGGGTGAAAGGACAGTGTCTGACCCACTGCACCACCCAGTCCCAGAGGGGGAAAGGACAGAGTCTGACCCACTGCACCACCCGGTCCCAGAGGGGGAAAGGACAGTGTCTGACCCACCGCACCACCCAGTCCCAGAGGGGGAAAGGACAGTGTCTAGCAGGGCCCTAAGAGCCAAGCTGTAATGAAAATACACATGGAAGTTGTCCTAGCTTGGACACTGACGGCCAGATCTGACTTCAATGAAGTATTAATGATTCAGTAAGGTGGAGAGGCTGACCCTTTAACCAGGCTTGCACAGTGTGACACTCTCTCCCTCAAAGAGCAGTAGGTGTTCGCTCAATTAATCATTTCAAATCTTGATCGCTGGACTTTTGCTAGACGAGGGTATCAAAGGATATGGAGCCAAGGCCGGTGGATTTTTAAGAAACAAATCAGCCATGATCTCATTTAATGGTAGAACAGGCTCGAGGGGCTGAATGGCCTGTTCCTCGGTTCCTATTAATTTGTTACCTCTAAACTCTCCTGGCCGGCCTCCCATCTGCCACCCTCCCTAAACTTAATGTCATCCAAAACTCTACTGCCCATATCCTAACTCATACCGGTTCACCCATCACCCCCCCCTGTGCTCGCTGACCTACATTGGCTCCCGGTTGAGCAGCGCCTCGTTTTAAAAATCCTCATTCTTGTTTTCAAATCCCTCGCCTCTCCCTATCTCTGTAAGCTCCTACAACCCCCCGAGATCTCTGCGCTCCTCCAATTTTGGCCTCTTGAGCATCCCCGATTTCCATCGCACCACCATTGACGGCCGTGCCTTCAGCTGCCGAGGCCCTAAGCTCTGGAATTCCCTCCCTAAATCTCTCCGCCTCTCTCTCTCTCTCCTCATTGAAGGCGCTCCTTAAAACTTACCTCATTCAGCAAGCTTTTGGTCACCTGTCCTAATATTTCCTTATGTGACTCGGTGTCAAATTGTTTGATAATCGCTCCTGTGAAGCGCCTTGGGATGTTTTACTACGTTAAAGGCGCTGTATAAATGCAAGTAGTTGTTGTTGTTAATTGAGGAATGTGCAGGTGGGGGGAGACCTTGAGTGAGGTTTTATTCAAGCGGTGGTTATGTGAGGGGTGCGGGCAGTGTTGACTGTCGAAGTTTCGACTTCCGAGTAAGACTCTTTAAACATAAAGTATCGTCAAAGGAAGTTTATTATTTTACTTGCTGCAAGGAGGATGCAACCATAGTCAAATCTCGGCTATGATGACACCCTGTAAATAGAAAAACTGTTCAACATTTATACACAGAAACAATACAAGCTTCCTATATCACATGACATGGTAATAAATCATTAATTGACAGCATAATGCCTATAAAACAAGTTAAAAGAGTATTTGTGTATACTGTACATGAAAGGACTTTCTAAAGGTCATAAAGATTTAAAACAGCAGAAATCCCTCCAAAGGGGTACGTGTGATTTCTCCCACCACACCATCTAGAATTCAAGGGAGATAGTGATTCACGCCATGGCCTTGGAGACTTCTTTGATCTACAACCCTAAATTATTTATTGGGGGCAATTAAAACAGTCTACAAACTGAAATTCCTTCATTAGGTTGAAACTATAAACAATTGGCTAATCTTTCTAACAGACATTGTGTCGGCCATTTTAGATTTTATATTCTGTGTCTTAAGAAGCCATTTTGTGTCCAAGAAGCCATTTTGTATCCAACTAAAAATACACTTCCACATGACTCCTGTGTGTGTTTGGCACCGTAGGGTGTTCCTTTCCCTCAGAACGAGGCCAACGCCATGGACGTGGTGGTACAGTACGCCCTCCAGCGCCTTAACTTCCAGATCGAGGACATCATCGTGTACGCCTGGTCCATCGGCGGTTTCACAGGTACTGCCTGCTCCCCCCTGGCCTTTCCTCTCCTTCCTGCTCCTGACTCCGCCGTCCAGCCACTCCGCTGAAAAGCGAGTGCGCGGCAACCATTTCGATTTAAGAGCACGGGGGATTTCTCCCTGGTGTCCCGGCCAATATTGATCCTCAAGCAAACGTCGCCAAAAGGCCACTATCACGCTGCTGTTTGCGGGAGCTTGCTGTGCGCAGATTGGCTGCCGCGATTACCACGGTGACCACACCTCAAAAGTGTCAGCTGTGGCTCAGTGAGCAGCGCTCTCTCTCGCCTCTGAGTCAGAAGGTTGTGGCTTCAAGTCCCCACTCCAGGGACTTGAGCCTAATAAAGCTAGGCTGACATTCCCAGTGCGGTACTGAGGGAGTGCTGCACTGTCGGAGGTGCCGTCTTTCGGATGAGACGTTAAACCGAGGCCCCGTCTGCTCTCTCAGGTAGACGTAAGAGATTTCACGGGCATTATTTCGAAGAAGAGCAGGGGAGTTCTCCACGGTGTCCTGGGCCAATATTTATCCCTCAATCAACATAATAAAAAACAGATTATCGGGTCATTATCACATAGCTGTTTGTGCGCAAATTGGCTGCCGCGTTTCCCACATCACAATAGTGATTACACTCCAAAAAGTACTTCACTGGCTGTAAAGCGCTTTGAGACGTCCGGTGGTCGTGAAAGGCGCTATATAAGTGCAAGTCTTTCTTTTTCAGTTCTTCTGTCGTTCACTGCGTATAGTTGTTAACTTTAGCAACCATATCTTTTCCAGCTACCTGGGCAACGATGACCTACCCAGAGATCAGTGCCCTGGTCTTGGACGCTTCCTTCGATGACCTTGTGCCCCTTGCCCTGAAGGTCATGCCGGAGAGCTGCAGTAAGTAACCGACCTTTCACCTTTTTCCCCGTCCCTTGAATCAGAGAAACAGCGTGAGGGAGGGAAGGGAAAGGTGAAAGGAAAAATGGAGGGCAAAGAGAAAACTAGAGACGGACAGAGAGGTGGGAGTGGGAGAGGAGCAGAAAGACTGTTCCAGGAATCGAGACGTTTCTCTGGCCATGACAGTGCCACGGGGAGATCCCCTATAATGTATAATGTATCTACATTCTCGGCAAACACACTGCGGGTGCTGGAAATCTGAAATAACAACAGAAAATGCTGGAAATACTCAGCAGGCCAGGCAGCATCAGTGGCGAGTGAGAAACAGAGTTAACGTTTCAGGTCGATGACCCTTCGTCAGAACTGGAAAAAGCTGGAGATGGAAGAGGTTTTTAAGCAAGTGTCGGGGCAGGGAAAGGGGGGAGGGGAGGAAAGAACAAAAGGGAAGGTCTGTGATAGGATGGAAGGCAGGAGAGAGACTTAAGAAATGGTGCAAGGCAAACGGAGATGGTAATGGGACAAGTTAAGAAACAAAAGATGGCTCTAGATGATCAAACACGAGAAGGGAGACAGAAAGCAATGAAGATGAACAAGGTAAAAGAGACAAACGGAAATCCCGTCGGAGAGGAGAGCAGAACTTCTTCAAGCTGGGCATTCTTCGAAGAGAAGTGACAGTGAATTAAACACTGATACAAAAGCAAAATACTGCGGATGCTGGAAATCTGAAATAAAAACAGAAAATGCTGGAAATGCTCAGCAGATCAGGCAGCATCTGTGGAGAGAGAGAAACAGAGTTAACGTTTCAGGTCGATGACCCTGCGTCAGAACTGGAAAAAGCTGGAGATCGAACAGGTTTTTAAGCAAGTGTAGGGGGGAGGAGAGGAAAGAACAAAAGGGAAGGTCTGTGACAGGATGGAAGGCAGGAGAGACTAAGAGACATTACACTGTGTATTAAATTGCCTATTCCCGGCCCTTAAACAAAGGCAGGCCCAGGGTGGCCTCTTATCAAAGGCAGGCCCAGGGTGGCCCTTAAACAAAGGCAGGCCCAGGGTGGCCTCTTATCAAAGGCAGGCCCAGGGTGGCCCTTTATCAAAGGCAGGCCCAGGGTGGCCCTTTATCAAAGGCAGGCCCAGGGTGGCCCTTTATCAAAGGCAGGCCCAGGGTGGCCCTTTATCAAAGGCAGGCCCAGGGTGGCCCTTAAACAAAGGCAGGCCCAGGGTGGCCCTTAAACAAAGGCAGGCCCAGGGTGGCCCTTAAACAAAGGCAGGCCCAGGGTGGCCTCTTATCAAAGGCAGGCCCAGGGTGGCCCTTTATCAAAGGCAGGCCCAGGGTGGCCCTTTATCAAAGGCAGACGCAGGGTGGCCCTTTATCAAAGGCAGACGCAGGGCCAGGAGAGTGCAGCTCTACGGATGAAAGCCAATCATTGTGCTGGCAACCGTTTAGAGGCTGGGTAGCCCGTAGCCCATTTTAGTTAAGTCTCTCGCTCGAGGAGATTTCTGGTGTTTTAGCGCCACGGGAGCGAGGAGCTTCGAACCATTGAACCCCCCCCCCCCCCCAGTTGAAAGCCTGCGGGTGCGTTTGTATCCAAGGTGTGATATATTTTATAATATTTACGTGTGCGTTATTGCCCTGTTGTGTTGGGTGGAACTAAACCCCTAATTGTTCTCTTGACCAGATCCTCGCTGCACAACACAACTCAGAGCTGCAATCCAATTGTAAAATCGTCACGTGATTAGAACGAATGTATTGTTTAAGGACAATCGCTTTCATGTATTCATCTTGTAACGTGCACGCGTGCTGTGCCCAAAAGAGGATAATATATAATATAACGTCCGCCTGTTTTATTCTGGTCTGTTGCCAACTGAGGCTCCCTTTATAGGAATAGTACAGCACGGAAAGGAGGCCGTTCGGCCCATCGGGTCTGCGCTGGCTCTTTCGAAGTTCGTTCCACGGCCCGGCTCTTTCCCCACATCCCTGCAATTTTTTTCCCCTTCCAAGTGTTGATCCAATTCCCTTTTCGAAGGCTGCTGTTGAATCTGCGTCCGGCACCCGATTAAGGCCGTTGTGTTTTCTCTGACGCTCGCGGTGGGCTGGCGTGACCTTCGATGACCTCGGTCTCTAACTCTCTCTCTCTCTCTCTCCTCCTCGTGTCATCGGCAGGAGGTCTCGTCACTCAGACGGTCCGGGATTACTTGAACCTCAACAACGCGGAGCAGCTGTGCAAGTGAGTCGGTTCTTGTTGAAGGTCCCGCTGGTAACCCCGCCCCCGGTAACCTCGCGGCCAGCTCGCAGTGTGCTTTGCGCGGTATTATCCACGGCCTTGAGCCAGCCTCTCTGCTCCTCTTTGCGACCGCGTGGCGATGAGCTGTAGTCCCGTGCGAAGTCGGAGGAGTGTCGGCTATCTCGGCTGTTGTTGTTGCTGCTGATGTGAGACGTTCGTTATTGTTGACACTGTATCGCACCAGCATTGGTGGCCGTGCCTTCAGCTGCCGAGGCCCTAAACTCTGGAATTCCCTCCCTAAACACCTCTGCCTCTCTCTCTCCTCCTTTTAAAACGCTCCTTTAAAAAAAAAAGGACCTCTTTGACCAAGCCTTTGCTCATCAGCCCCAACACCTCCTTATGCGGCTCAGTGTCAAATTTTGTCTGTTTGAAGGGGCGTCTTAAAGGCGGGTTTCGGGAGGTGGAGCGACACGGGGAGGGAATTCCAGAGCTTAGGGCCCAGGCAGCTGAAGGCACGGCCGGCAACGGTGGAGCGATTGGAAAATCGGGGATGCGGAAGAGGCCGGAATTGGAGGAGCGCGGAGATCTCGGAGGGTTGTGGGGCTGGAGGAGTGTTACAGAGGTGGGAGGGTGGGGGGGGGGCGCAAGTCCGTGGAGGGATTTGAGGACGAGGAGGAGATTTTTTTAAATCGAGGCTCTGCCAGTTCAGGTATTTAACGAAAACCCTTTAATACTTAGATCTGTGTGTAAATGGTGAATCCTGTAAAGTGAGGTTACTGAGCTCGCCAGTCACTGAGACTTCTCACATGTTGGGTTGGGGTTTTTTTTTTTTAGGTACCAAGGACCCGTGTTACTGATCAGACGAACAAAGGACGAGATCATCACCACGACGTAGGTAGAGCAGAGGCTCGGGATTAGTCGTAAAGTACCTGCCGTCTGTGAGCGTACGAACTAGGAGCAGGAGTCGGCCACTCGGCCCTTCGAGCCTGCTCCGCCATTCAATAAGATCATGGCTGATCCGATTACTCCACATTCCCGCCTACCCCCGATAACCTTTCACCCCCTTGCTTACCAAGAATCTATCTACCTCTGCCTTAAAAATATTCAAAGACTCTGCTTCCACCGCCCTCTGAGGAAGAGAGTTCCAAAGACTCACGACCCTCTGAGAGAAAAAAATTCTCCTCATCTCTGTCTTAAATGGGTGACCCCTTATTTTTAAACAGCGACCCCCTAGTTCTAGATTCTCCCACAAGAGGAAACATCCTCTCCACATCCACCCTGTCCAGACCCCTCAGGATCTTATATGTTTCAATCAAGTCACCTCTTACTCTTCTAAACTCCAGCGGATACAAGCCTAGCCTGTCCAACCTTTCCTCATAAGACAACCCGCCCATTCCAGGTATTAGTCTGGTAAACCTTCTCTGAACTGCTTCCAACGCATTTACATCCTTCCTTAAATAAGGAGACCAATACTGTACACAGTACTCCAGATGTGGTCTCACCAATGCCCTGTATAACTGGAGCATAACCTCCCTACTTTTGTATTCAATTCCCCTCGCAATAAACGATAACATTCTGTTCGCTTTCCTTGAGGGCCCTGTAATTCTCCCCTCCCTCACCAGCCTCGCCCCTTCGCTGTTCCTTACCCGTCGGTGGCACTGAACTGATCCTCCCGGGTGCCGGTAGGACCACTGGCCCTCTCGGAGCCTGCTGAGCTGCACCGCGACGTCTAGGGGGCCCGCTCGGTGAACCCTCTGTAAACTCTTCCACCCGTTCCACCGACGTGCTGCGTTTCACGAGAGAACTCGGTGCTTTCAACGAAAGGACCGACTTGCATTTATATAACGCCTTTCACGACCTCGGGACGTCCCAAAGCGCTTCACAGCCAATTAATTTTTTTTCCTTGAAGCGCAGTCACTGTTGCAATGTAGGAAACGCAGCAGCCAGTTTACGCACAGCAAGATCCCACCGACAGTGCCAATGTGCAGTTTTGGTCGCCTTATCTGAGGAAGGATGTTCTTGCCATGGAGGGAGTGCAGCGAAGATTCACCAGGCTGATACCTGGGATGGCAGGAATGATGTATGAAGAGAGATTGGGCCGATTGGGCTTATACTCGCTGGAGTTTCGAAGAATGAGAGGAGATCTCATTGAAACTTATAAAATTCTAACAGGACTAGACAGACTAGATGCAGGAAGGATGTTCCCGATGGTCGGGGGAGTCCAGAACCGGAGGTCACAGTCTAAGGATAAGGGGTAAGCCATTTAGGACTGAGATGAGGAATTTCTTCACCCAGAGAGTGGTGAACCTGTGGAATTCTCTACCACAGAAGGCAGTTGAGGCCAAGTCAGTAAATATATTCAAGAAGGCGTTGGATATATTTCTTAAGGCTAAAGGGACCAAGGGATATGGGGAGAAAGCAGGGACAGGGTACTGAGTTTGGATGATCAGCCATGACCTCATCGAATGGCGGAGCAGGCTCGAGGGGCCGAATGGCCTACTCCTGCTCCTATCTTCTATGTTTCTATGTGATAATGACCAGATCATTTTTTTGTTGGGGGATAAACAGTGCCCACAGGAGTTTGTTACGCCCGCCCGAGAGGGGCAGACGGGGACCTCGGTTTGACGTCTCATCCGAAAGACACCAGGGGTGGTGGACCCCCAGTGAGGGAGGCGCAGTGAAAGAGTTTTTAGGAGGCTTTTGAACCCAGGAAGGCGGAGGTATTGAGGTGACGTGCTTTAGGAAGAGTTCCGGAGAGCAGGAGCGTCACGGTGTAGTGTACAAAGGGAGTGGGAGACGGAGGGAACGAGGATGCAGGCAGCGTACGCCACTGGGTACTTCCTCAACGTGTTGGAGTAAGGCCCGAGACCCTCGGGCTCTTTCTTGCAATCGCTGCCAATCTGACCGGGGGCGGAATTTAGCGTAACCACCCGTCGGGTAACTGATGGGATGGGGGCGGGGCGACGTTGGTTTTACACCCTGCCCTGATTTCACTCTCTCTTGAAGTCAATGAGTAACAACAGCTGGGGGTGTAAAACCGGCGTTCCATCCGCACCCGTGGGATTCCCGCCCATGGGGAGTTCGGTTCGAAACGCCCTCCTCTGCTTCACATTATGTCTGCTTTCTGATTTTCCTCTTCCTTGGCAGTGCCCTCGCGACAGGCCTTCGTAGAAAAAGAAGATAAGAAAGGGGAAGCGGGCGACCTGCAGCCAGGCCTCTGATGATGTCACTCTGACACCCGCTGTCTGAACACACTCAATGTCTGGGGGGGAATGACCTCTGCTGATGTCACTCAGACACCAGGTGTCTGAACACACTCAATGTCAGTGGGGGGAATGACCTCTGCTGATGTCAGTCTGACACCCGCTGTCTGAACACACTCAATGTCAGGGGGGGAATGACCTCTGCTGATGTCACTCTGACACTAGCTGTCTGAACACACTCAATGTCTGGGGGGGAATGACCTCTGCTGATGTCACTCTGACATCAGCTGTCTGAACACACTCAATGTCGGGGGGGAATGACCTCTGCTGATGTCAGTCTGACACCAGCTGTCTGAACACACTCAATGTCAGTGGTGGGGGGGAATGACCTCTGCTGATGTCAGTCTGACACCAGCTGTCTGAACACACACAATGTCAGGGGGGGAATGACCTCTGATGATGTCACTCTGACACCAGCTGTCTGAACACACACAATGTCAGGGGGGGAATGACCTCTGCTGATGTCACTCTGACACTAGCTGTCTGAACACACTCAATGTCAGGGGGGAATGACCTCTGCTGATGTCACTCTGACACCAGCTGTCTGAACACACTCAATGTCAGGGGGGAATGACCTCTGCCGACCCCAGGGTATTCCCTCCTTTCTCTGGGTCATCATAGGAACGGTAGGAGGCCATTCAGCCCCTTGAGCCTGTTCTGCCATTCAATTAAGTCACGCCTGATCCGTACCTCAACTCCATCTTACCCGCCTGGGATCCGTATTCCTTACTTAACAAAAATCTTATCGATCTCCGTTTTGAAATTTTCAATTGTCCCCCAACATCCACAGCTTTTTTTGGGGGGGGTCGGGGGCGGGGGGGGGGTGCAGAGTTCCAGATTTCCACTAACCCTTTGTGTGAAGAAGTGCTTCCTGACATCACCGCTGAACAGCCTGGCTCTAATTTTAAGGTTATGCCCCCCTTGTTCTGGACTCCCCCTTCCCCCCCCACCACAGGAAATAGTTTCTCTCCATCTACCCTATCAACCCCTTTAATCATCTTAAGCACTTCAATTAGTTCACGTCTTATAGAATCATACAGCACTGAAGGAGGCCATTCGGTCCATTGTGCCTGTGCCAGCTCTTTGGAAGAGCTCTCCAATTAGTGTCGCTCCCCCCCCCCCCCACCCCCGCTCTTTCCTCACAGCCCTGTAAATTTTTCCTCCTCAAGTATTTATCCAATTCCCTTTTGAAAGCTACTATTGAATCTGCTTCCACCGCCCTTTGAAGCAGTGCATTCCAGATCATCGTAACTCGCTGCATACATTTCCCCCCCCCTCATCTCTGGTTCCTTTGACAGTTACTGTAAATCTGTCCCCTCTTTAGCTGCCGAACTAAAACTAGACAAAAAACTATTTGATTTTAGGCAGAGTTGGTCTCATCAATCTGTGCATCAACCCCCCAGGAAAAAAAAGCTCCATTCTCCCCAACTGGAGGTTGAACACCAGGTTAAACTCTCTAATCTTCTATACTCGAGGGATTACAAGCCTGGTCTACGCAGCCTGTCCTCATCATTTAACCCTTTTAGCTCCCGGTATCATTCTGGCGAATCTGCGCTGCACCCCCTCCCAAGGCCAATATATCCTTCCTGAGGTGCGGTGCCCAGAACTGTACACAGTGCTGATGCACAGTCGCATGGCTCAAATCGGTAATGTTTTTGGGGCGAGGGTGGGGAACGGAGACCACAGACGCACGCCCACCCGTTCCACGGTGCTGTGCGTCTCCCTGCAAAATAGGTTTCTGCAAACGAATTGGATACAGTACATACCAGGGGTGATTGACTTTGGTCACGTGGAGAGACTAGAGAAGCTGGGATTGTTCTCCTTTGAGCAAAGAAGGTTAAACGGAGATTTAATCGAGGTGTTCAAAATTATGAAGGCTTTTAGGAACATAGGAACAGGAGGAGGCCATTCAGCCCCTCGAGCCTGTCTGCCATTCAATGAGATCATGGCTGATCTGTGACCTAACTCCACATACCCGCCTTTGCCCCTTATCCCTTAATACCTTTGGTTAACAAAAATCTATCAATCTCCGATTTAAAATTAACAATTGATCTAACATTAACTACCGTGTGCGAAGAGAGTTCCAAACTTCTACCACCCTTTGTGTGTAGAGGTGTTTCCTAATTTCACTCCTGGCTCTAATTTTTAGACTATGCCCCCTAGTCCTAGAATCCCCAACCAGCGGAAATAGTTTCTCTCGAGCTACCCTATCAGTTCCCCTTAATATCTTGATGGGGTAAATAAGCAGAAACTGTTTCCACTGGCAGGAGGGTCGGTAACCAGAGGACACAGATTTAAGGTAAAAGAACTAGAGGCGAAATGAGGAGAAATATTTTTCCGTAGCGAGTTGTTATGCAGAAGCAGGTGCAATCGTAACTTTCACAAGGGAATTGGATAAATACTTGTAGTATTTACAACACAGAAACAGGCCATTCGGTCCAACAGGTCTGTGCTGGTGTTTCTGCTCCACACCAACCTCCTCCCACCCCTCTTCATCTCACCCCGTCAACATATCCTTCTATTCCTTTCTCCCTCGTGTGTTTATCCATCAATGTCTTGACTGCCATTGATATTTTGCAGTCTAATCATAGACAGTCTAGCTCTTTAAAAACTATTCCTAGTGCTTGAAGGGGAGGAATTTTGCAGGGATATGGGGAAAGGGCAGGGGATTGGGATTAATTGGAGAACTCTTTCAAAGAGCCGGGTCAGGCTCGATGGGCCGAATGGCCGCCTTCTGCGCTGTGAGCTTCCCTGACCGGTGCAGAGTTCTGTCAAGTTCAGCTCAGAGCCGCCACCCAGTGGCGTGTGCCGGTAACTGCGACATCAGGCTGTTGAGGGGGGTTGGGGGAAAGGAGGTTTGTCAGTGAGCGGGCAAATCCTCAAACCGGCACCAATGAGTCTGAATATGAAGACTTGGATCAGTAAGAACAGGATCTAAATGCGCTCATCTCTAATTTCAGAACCCTAGGAAGGAAGGCAATGACTGTGGGGGGGTAGCTTAGTCCAGCCGGTTCTGTGCAGTGCAGTCGAATGGGTTCGGGTGAGTTGCTCAGTCCAGTCGAGCAGGTCCTGATGGTTCCCTCAGCTATCGAAGTGAAGCTTGCAGAGTTTGTACAGCCCAGGTCATGTTACAATCAGCGATCCACTCCACAAACAACAACTTCCAGTTATATAACGCCTTTTTAAAATTCATTCACAGGGATGTGGGCGTCGCTGGCAAGGCCAGCATTTATTGCCCATCCCTAGTTGCCCTTGAGAAGGTGGTGGTGAGCTGCCGCCTTGAACCGCTGCAGTCCGTGTGGTGAAGGTACTCCCACAGTGCTGTTAGGGAGGGAGTTCCAGGATTTTGACCCAGCGACGATGAAGGATCGGCGATATATGTCTAAGTCAGCACCTCATCTTTCGTTTAGGCACTTTACAGCCTTCCGGACTCAATATCGAGTTCAACAATATCAGATCATAACCTCGGCCCCCACCACACACATATATATACATTTTATCCACCCCTTTTGGTCCGTGCCTTTTTCCTTTTTTTTCTCTCTCTCCCTCTACGGCAGCTGTCTCTCATTCTGCCAGCATTTCACACTTCACCTTTTGTTTCTTAACCTGTCCCATTACCATCTCGTCTTGCCTTGAGCATCTCTTAATGTCTCTACTTACCATAGTTATTTTGCGCCCCCCCCAGCCTCCCCCCTGCATTTTTATCTGTTTCATTTCCTGCTCTTTTCTCAGTTCTGACGAAAGGTTTCGACCTGAATCGTTAACTCTGTTTCTCTCTTCGCGGATGTTGCCTGGCCTGCTGAGTTTTTCCAGCGTTTTCTGTTGTTACTTCTAAGTCAGGATGGTGTGTGTGTGACTTGGAGGGGAACTTGGAGGTGGTGGTGTTCCCAAGCGCCTGCTGCCCTTGTCCTTCTAGGTGGTGGGAGGTCGTGGGTTTGGGAGGTGCTGCCGAAGAAGTAGAAAGTCTCGAGGCGCTTCACAGGAGCATTATCAGACAACCGCTGGCAATGACATGAGATAGTAGCACAAACACCCAAAATCTTGGTCAAAGAGGTAGGTTTTAAGGAGCGTCTTAAAGAAGAGAGAGAGAGAGAGAGAGAGGAAGGTGGAGATGTTTAGGGCGGGAATTCCAGAGCTCGGGGCCCAGGCAGCTGAAGGCACGGCAGCCAACGGAGAGGTGAAGGAAATCTAGGATGCGCAAGAGGCCAGCATTGGGAGGAGCGCAGAGATCTCGGGAAGGGTTGTAGGGCTGGAGGGCTAAAGGAGGGAGAGGTTCAGGGAGGGAATTCCACAGCTGAAGGCCCAGGCGGCTGAAGGCACGGCCGCCAGTGGTGGGGTGATTTTATTTTTCCACTTCTCCTGCACGAACAGTGACCGTGGCACTGTAATCCTTACAGGGAGCCCTGGCTGATTTCCCACCCTTGTCTCCCTACTGCGCGGCACTGAAGGCTGATTCTGGTGCTCCGACAGCCGCCCGGGTTGAGATCTGCTAACTCAGCACAGACTTGAGACCTCCTGGGCTATGCGGCTCACGATGACACTTGACCAATAAAGAAGAAAGAAAGACTCGCATTTCTACAGCGCCTTTCACAACCACCGGACGTCCCAAAACGCTTTACAGCCAATGAAGTATTTTTTTTTTTGAAGTGTAGTCACTGTTGTAATGTAGGAAATGAAATTATTAAATTAAATGGGCAATTAAATGATAGAATCATAGAAATTTACAGCACGGAAGGAGGCCATTCGGCCCATCATGTCCGCGCCGGCCGACAAAGATCCATCCAGCCTAATCCCACTTTCCAGCTCTCGGTCCGTAGCTTTGTAGGTTACGGCACTTCAAGAGCATATCCAAGTACTTTTTAAATGTGACGAGGGTCTCTGCCTCTACCATCCTTTCAGGCAGTGAGTTCCGGACCCCCACCACCCCCTGGGTGAAAACATTTCTCCTCATCTCCTCTCTAAACCTCCGACCAATTACTTTAAATCTATAACCCCTGGCTATTGACCTCTCTGCTAAGGGAAACAGTTCCTTCCTATCTACTCTATCTGGGCCCCTCATAATTTTAGGCCCCTCATAATTTTATACACCTCAATTAAATCTCCCCTCAGCCTCCTCTGTTCCAAAGAAAACAGCCCCAGCCTATCCAATCTTCCCTCATAGCTAAAATTCCCCAGTCCAGGCAACATCCTCGTAAATCACCTCTGTACCCACTCTGGTGCAATCACATCTTTACTTGCCAGATGGTCATAAAAACCCACTGGTTGACCGATGCCCTTCAGGTAAGGGAACCAGTACGTGAATCCAGCGTCTCACTGCGTTGTTTAGTCTCAGTAAAGTGGGTCTAGTGAGCCATGCAGTTGTGGAAACAATTCAAGAAAAACCCACCACCTTCCCGGGGCAACTAGGAATTGGGTAATAAATGCTACGTTGTTCCGATTCCGAGAACAAATGAACAGAAAAGGGCCAGGACAAAAACCATCGACTCAAACCTTATTTTGTTTTAAAATTCATTTTCGGGGGTGTGGGCGTCGTTGGCAAGGCCGGCATTGATCGCCCATCCCTCGTCGCCCCTTGAGAAGGTGGTGGTGGGCCGCCGCCTTGAACCGTGTGCTGCAGTCCCGTGCGGTGAAGGTGCTGCTTAAGTCGGGAGTTCCAGGATTGTGACCCAGCGCTTAGGAAGGGAACACGCGATATGTGTCCGAGTCGGGATGGTGTGTGTGTGTGTGACTTGGAGGGGAAGCTTGAGGTGACGGTGTTGCCATGACATCGCTGCTCTTGTCCTTTCGCGGGGAGAGCCTGGGAGAAACGGTAGTCGGGGGGGGGGGCGACAACAACGTGCATTTATATAGCGCCTTTAACCGCTGTGTTTTCTATCCTCTCTCAGGGTTCCTGAAGATATTATGTCCAACCGTGGAAATGATCTGCTGCTAAAGCTCCTCCAGTTCAGGTAACGGGCCGGCATTTCCTCTTTCGGCTATTGACCCATTTCTTTTTTTTTCCCCCTCCTTTCCCCCCGAAGGCGCTGACCAATTGCTCCGGGGTCCCGGCCTCCCTCTGACGCCTCACCCACCGAATGGCAGCTGTTTACGCGGGAGGCTAAATAGCGAGCGCCGGCAGAGTGTTTGGACCGTGGCGGTCATCACAACCCGAGCCCGATACCAGATTCGCCCAATAGGCAGGCAGGCACGCGGCACGCGCTCTCCAGCCGACGTTCCCTTTAATTTTTTTTGGGGGTGCGCGGCCCCTTTAACGGGCCGCGCGGTCCATTCAAATTCCATTGGTGAGCCGGCTGCCCCAGATAGCAGGCCACGCAGCTTAACAGGATCATTGTCTCCAGCAGGGACGTCACTGGATAGCAATCTGGCAGACTTTCCCCTCCCCTTCCCAAGTCCTAGCTGGATCCAGCAGTAGCCCAAGCTAGTTTGTATGTCCGTTACACGCTAACGATGCCATTGGGACATGCTCATTAATCCTTTTTTCTTCCCCCCCCCCCCCCCCCCAAGTTTATCTCCGTGACAATTACATAGAACGTACCGTACAGCACAGACACAGGCCATCGGCCCAACAGGTCCGTGCCGGTGTTTATGCTCCGCACCAGCCTCCTCCCACCTTGCTTCATCTCGCACTACCTTCTGTTCCTTTCCCCCTTCATGTGTTTATCCAGCTTCCCCTTAAAGGCATCTATGCAATTTGCCGCAGCCTCTCCATGCGGATAACGGGTTCAGCTCTCTGGGTGAAGAAGTTTCTCCTGAATTCCTTATTGGATTTATAAATCATGGATTATATTTTATTGAGAAACTAGTTTTTATAGACGTGGCTCACAGAGGAGTAAATATTTCCCCCTCTCCATTGCTCACGACCCCGAGTATTAAAAAGGCCGCGCTGTTATAAGTACAGAGTAAATCGCCAGGTTTCCGCCCTGCTATATGCTGCTGCTGGAGTTCCTGACTTCGTTGCTGGTACCATCAGGTTCTCCTGAGCAGCTGTGCTAAGCGTGATGTGATATTGTATCTTCTCTGCTACTATCCACGCGCCGTATTGATTTTGCTAAGTAACTCACGAGTTCCCTATCTGGGCAGTGCTGGTCTGTGGTTGCAGTTGCACCCTGCTACCACCGGATGGAGCTCCAGGTGCCGCCGATCCCCACAGCATCACGAATGCACGCTGAGGGAGATTTGCTTTGTACTGACAAAGCCGACAGGAGATCCAGTAATACATCGACAAATCGCTTTCCTTTATCTTTTGTTCACCTCATGACATTGTGATGTGGGACAGACAGTGAGTTAACTTGTCATCCCCCTTTGTCGTCGTTTCGTCTGACGGGTAAAGCTTATGATGGGATGTCTAGTTTGGCCGTCCATTCGATGGCCTCCTGAGATGCCGAGCGGAGAAACGAGGGGCCTCCCGCGCCCGATCTTTAGTGGGCAGGTCGATGTGAGGCGTTGCACGGTCTGGGACTCGCGGCCCCAGTCGCCCTTCCGGTGGTCCCTCATCTTCCACAGGTGGAGCAGGTGGTCGCCTCGCCCGGGCCCTGTGCGGATTGGGTTGGCTGCCCACTGTCTTCGAGGGAGGTTGGAGCTGGGGACCTCTGCTGTTGGGTCAGTGACGAGGTGTCAGTTCTTTGTCATTCTCCTGTAATGGGGTTTTAAGGTAGGTTAGTGATTAACGATTCTCATGTAATGGGGATCGGTTGGGTGACACTCTCCCGCTGATGTGGGTCAGTGTAATGTGGTAATAATATCCCTGTAATAGGATTATAATATGGATCAGTGAGTTACAAGCAACTGTAATAGGGGGTGTAATGTGGCGTCAGTGTGTAACAATCTCCTTGTCATCGGGTTGTAATTTTTTTTTTATTCATTCATGGGATGCGGGCAACTTATCCCTAATTGCCCTTGGGAAGGTGGTGGTGAGCTGCCATTTCAGAGGGCAGTTAAGAGTCAACCACATTGCTGTGGGTCTGGAGTCAAATATAGGCCAGACCGGGTAAGGGCGGCAGATTTCCCTAAAGGACATTAGTGAACCAGACGGGTTTTTACGACAATCTGGTAATTTCATGGTCACCATTACTGATTCCAGATTTATTGAATGAACTGAATTTAAATTCCCCCAGCTTGGCCGTGGTGGGATTTGAACTCCGGATCGTTAGTCCAGGCCTCTGGATTACTAGTCCACTAACAGAACCACTATGCTACCGTACCCCAGTGGGTAACAATCTCCTTGTAATGTGGGTAATGGGTGACGAACACCTATAATGAAGGTGGGTCAGTGGGTGACGATCTCCCTGTAATGTTGGGTGTAAGGTGAGTCGGGGAACAAGTTCACCTGAAATTCGAGTGCTGCGCTGCGATAACCATCACACACTGACACACCCTCCTTTCGCTACCAGGTACCCCAAGGTGATGGCGGAGGAGGGAATCCGAGTGGTCCGAGAGTTGCTGAGTGCTTCAAACCCCCTGCAGGAAAGTAAGCTGAGCTCACACTATTCCCTGTCGTGACGGGAGTTTAACCTGGTGCCCATCCTTCAGTTGGGAGAATGGGTCTTTGTTTTTTTGGCCTGGGGCACAGATTGATGAGATCCAACTCTGCCAAAAAATCAAGTCGTTTTTTTTTTCTAAAAACCAGCGGTGAGGTGAGTTGTTGTGACCTGGAACGCGCTGCCTGAAATGGTGGTGGAAGCAGATTCAACAGTACCATTCAAAAGGGTAACAGAGTCATAGAGTTATACAGCACAGGAAGAGGCCCTTCGGCCCATCGTGTCTGCGCCGGCCATCAAGCCCTGTCTATTCTAATCCCATTTTCCAGCACTTGGTCCGTAGCCTTGTATGCTATGGCGTTTCAAGTGCTCATCTAAATGCTTCTTGAATGTTGTGAGGGTTCCTGCCTCTACCACCCTTTCAGGCAGTGAGTTCCAGATTCCAACCACCCTCTGGGTGAAAAAGTTTTTCCTCAAATCCCCTCTAAACCTCCTGCCCCTTACCTTGAAACTATGCCCCCTGGTTATTGACCCCTCTACTAAGGGGAAATGTTCCTTTCTATCTACCCTATCTATGCCCCTCATAATTTTGTACACCTCAATCAGGTCCCCCCTCAGCCTCTCTGCTCTAAGGAAAACAACCCCAGCCTGTCCAGTCTCTCTTCATAGCTGAAGCGCTCCAGCCCAGGTAACATCCTGGTGAATCTCCTCTGCACCCTCTCCAATGCAATCACATCCCTCCTATAGTGTGGCGACCAGAACTGCACACAGTATTCCAGCTGTGGCCCAACTAGCGTTTTGTACAGCTCCATCGTAATTGGATATATACTTGAAGGGGAAAGATTTGCAGGGCTATGGGAAAAGAGCAGGGGGGGGGGGAGTGGGACTAATTGGCTCGCTCTTTCAAAGAGCCGGCACAGGCACGATGGGCCGAATGGCCTCCTCCTGGGCTGTGTGATTGTATAAGGGCAGACAAGAACCAGGTGTAACGCCAATGGGGGTTAATTTATTCAGTCATTGGATGTGGGCGTCGCCGGCAAGGCCGGCATTTATTGCCCATCCCTAATCGCCCTTGAGAAGGTGGTGGTGAGCCACCTTCTTGAACCGCTGCAGTCCGTGTGGTGAAGGGACTCCCCACAGCGCTGTTAGGCAGGGAGTTCCAGGATTTTGACCCAGCGACGATGAAGGATCGGCCCGATATATTTCCAAGTCAGGATGGTGTGTGTTGACTTGGAGGGTGACTTGGAAGTGGTGGTGTTCCCTTGCGTTATCTCAGCTTAAATGAGCATGGGGTGGGGAAAGGTGGTTAAGGGATCGGGTCCCCCTCACCCCTCGATGTTGCCTATAAGGCATTAAGGTCAGGAGGACAAGGTTCCCAAGCACCTTTTACACATCATGTGGCGGACCAGCTCAGAAATGCATTGGGTTACGGGCTGGCAGCAAGCTGGACATGGCATGGTGGGCGGGCATGAGAACCTCTATTAACAATGGAATAGATAGCGGATGCATGAGTCCCCAGTTTATATCTCACTGCTGGTGCCAGAGACCGAGAGCTAGTTGTGCCCAGCAGCAGGAGGAGCACAGCAACCCCCCACCCCCCCGTCCCCTCGCTCAGGGGTTCTGAGGCAAACTGTAGTGCCATTACCCCTGCCCCGACTCAAATCGGCCATCTCGGCTGAGCATTAGCTTAAAACTATTATTCCGAGTCAGGAGCTCGTGGGTTTGAGCCCCAACTCCAGACACACAATCCATGCTGACACTCCCAGCGCAGTGCTGAGGGAGCGCAGCACTGTCGGAGGCGCCGTCTTTCGGATGAGACGTTAAACCGAGGCCCCGTCTGCCCCCCCTCGGGTGGACGTCAAAGATCCCATGGCCACTGTTTTGAAGAAGAGCCGGGGGAGTTCTCTCCGGTGTCCTGGGCCAGCATTGATCCCAGATAACCAGATGGATCTGGTCATTATCTCATTGCTGTTTGTGGGAGCTTGCTGTGCGCAAATTGTGGCTGCTGCGTCTCCTGCATTGTAACATCAAAAAGTGCTTCATTGGGTGTAAAGCACTTTGGGACCTCTTGGGGTCGTGAACGACACTATCTAAACGCAAGTCCCTTCTTTCGGAGACTGGGCATCGAGCGAGGGCTATTGCTGGTCTGTGTAGGTGAGCGTTTGATTTTGATTTCATTGTTTTGTTGACAGCTGCTCTCTACAGCCGGTATGAGGTCGATGATGACTGGTGCACCTCAGTTTTGCAGTCCTACAAATCGGAGAGCGGAGATGTGTTCCCCTGGACTGTAGGTGAGTGCAGTGTTTGAATTAATGACATCGTATTTACAGTATCATTGGAACAGGCCATGCGGCCCAGCTGGTCCACGCCAGTGTTTATGCTCCACACGAGCCTCCTCCCACCCTATTTCAGCATAACCTTCCATTACGTGTCAGCCGTGGCTCAGTGGGTAGCGGTCTCTCTCGCCTCTGAGTCAGAAAGCTGTGGGTTCAAGTCCCACTCAAGAGACTTGAGCACAAGGCTGACACTCCCAGTGCAGTGCTGAGGGAGCGCAGCACTGTCAGAGGTGCCGTCTTTCGGATGAGACGTTAAACCGAGGCCCCGTCTGCCCCCTCGGGCGGACGTAAAAGATCTCATGGCACTATTTTGAAGAAGAGCAGGGGAGTTATCCCCAGTGTCCTGGGCCAATATTTATCCCTCAATCAACATCACTTTAAAAAAAAAAAACAGATTATCGGGTCATTATCACATTACTGTTTGTGGGAGCTTGCTGTGCGCAAATTGGCTGCCGCATTTCCTACATTACAACAGTGACCGCACTTCAAAAGTACTTCATTGGTTGTAAAGCACCTTGGGACGTGCTAAGGTTGTGAAAGGCGCAATGTAAATGCAAGACTTTCTTTCTTGCTCTACATCAACAATACAAAGTTGTAACCACTCTCTGGGTAAAGCTGTTTCTACTGAATTCCTTATTGCATTCTTATTTTGATGACTCCTATTTTGGACTCCCCACTTGGTACCTCCGTGGCATTTATTAGTGACTATCTCATATTTATAACTCCTAGTTCTGGTCTCCCTCACAAGTTGAAACATCATCTCTACATCTACCCTATCGAACCCCGTCATAATTTTATAGACCTCTATCGGGCCATCCCTCCGCCTTCTCTTTTCTAGAGAAAAGAGCCCCAGCCTCTTCAGTCTTTCCTGATAGGTACAACCTCTCCGTTCTGGTATCATTCTTGTAAATTATTTCTGCACCTTCTCCAGTGCTTCTATACAGGGGCTGCACTCTTCTATCCAGACCTAAACTCGGGGGGCTGGCGTATTCTCCCACATTACAACAGTGACTACACTTCAAAAAGTACTTCATCGGCTGTAAAGCACCTTGGGAGGTCCTGAGGTTGTGAAAGGCGCTCGAAAAATCCAAGTTTGTTCTTTTAAATGCTGTGGGTGGGAATGGAGAACCGCTTCGCTCACTCAAGTGCACAGCATTTTTTTCAAATGCAGGAGTTGGGCTTTTGCTGTTAAATTAACTGAGTGGTAAATTCTCCAAAAATGGTCTGAATGCGAGAGGTGGTGAGAGGGCGCGCAAGAGACATGGGGAGAGCACGGGCAGGGGAGAGCACGGGCAAGAGAGGCGGGGAGTGTACGGGCAGGGGAGAGCGCGTGCAAGAGACATGGGGAGAGCACGGGCAAGAGACATGGGGAGAGCCCGGGCAGGGGAGAGCCCGGGCAGGGGAGAGCCCGGGCAGGGGAGAGCGCGTGCAAGAGACATGGGGAGAGCACGGGCAGGGGAGAGCGCGTGCAAGAGACATGGGGAGAGCATGGGCAGGGGAGAGCGCGTGCAAGAGACATGGGGAGAGCACGTGCAAGAGACATGGGGAGAGCCCGGGCAGGGGAGAGCCCGGGCAGGGGAGAGCCCGGGCAGGGGAGAGCGCGTGCAAGAGACATGGGGAGAGCACGGGCAGGGGAGAGCGCGTGCAAGAGACATGGGGAGAGCACGGGCAGGGGAGAGCACAGGCAAGAGACATGGGGAGAGCACGGGCAGGGGAGAGCACAGGCAAGAAAGATGGGGAGAGCGCGGGGCGTATGAGATTCAGTACAGTCATGCTGCCGACTCACTGAGCCACTGGGGAACCTGAGGTCATTGTAATCTGCGTCGGTCTCACTAACTTTTAATGCCTTTTTGTTTTTTAGGGGAGGACATGACGTCAGAAGGAAGAAGGCAGCTGGCGATATTCCTGGTAAGTGACTGTGCGTCGGAGCTGAGTAAACCCAGTACTGTTACGTTGCTGCTTATTGTATATCCTGCATCAGCTGCCAAAAGGGGGGTGAACTGATTGTGGTGTTTAAGATGATTAAAGGGTTTGATAGGGTAGATGGAGAGAATCTATTTCCTCTGGTGGGGGGAGTCCAGAACAAGGGGGCAGAACCTTCAAATTAGAGCTCGGCCGTTCAGTGGTGATGTCAGGAAGCACTTCTTCACACAAAGGATTAGTGGAAATCTGGAACTCTCTTTCCCCCACGCGCCCTGGCGCCCCCCCACCCCCCCCAAAAAAAAGCTGTTGCGGCTGGAGGTCAATTGAACTGAGACTTTTGTCGGACAAGGGTATTCAGGATTACGGGACCAAGGTGGGTAAATGAAGTTGAGATCCAGATCAGCAATGATCTAATAGAATGGCGGAACAGGCTCGAGGGGTTGAATGGCCTCCTCCTGTTTCTATGAATGGTCTTGGGGCCTTGCAGCTGGTGATTTCCCCCCCCCCCCCACCGTGCAGCAATTTTTGAACTTGGACACGATTGTCACAGGGATTCAAGTAATGGCTACCCAGCATTTCTGTACTGTGCCCACTTGATCTGTGGAAAACACTCGGCAGTACAATGGCGGATTCTGTCCTTCCAGACTTGGCCTGAAGGGCACATTTTACATCGTATTTTACAGCACAGAAACAGGCCATTCGGCCCAACTGCTCCATGCCGGTGTTTATGCTCCACATGAGCTTCATCTCACCCTATCAACATATCCTTCTATTCCTTTCTCCCTCATGTACCTATCTGGCTTCCTTTTTAAATGCATCTACGCTATTAGCTTCACCACTCCCTGTGGTAGCATAGAAACATAGAAGATAGGAGCAGGAGTAGGCCATTCGGCCCCTCGAGCCTGCTCCGCCATTCAATGCGATCATGGCTGATCATCCAAATTCAGTACCCTGTCCCTGCTTTCTCCCCATATCCCTTGATCCCTTTAGCTTTAAGAAATATATCTAACTCCTTCTTGAATATATTTAATGAATTGGCCTCCACTGCATTCTGTGGCAGAGAATTCCACAGGTTCCCCACTCTCTGGGTGAAGAAATTCCTCCTCATCTCAGTGCTAAATGGCTTACCCCTTATCCTTAGACTGTGACCCCTGGTTCTGGACTCCCCGGCCATCGGGAACATCCTTCCTGCATCTAGTCTGTCTAGTCCTGTTAGAATTTTATAAGTTTCAATGAGATCCCCTCTCATTCTTCTAAACTCCAGTGAGTATAAGCCCAATCGACCCAATCTCTCCTCATACGTCATTCCTGCCATCCCAGGTATCAGCCTGGTGAATCTTCACTGCACTCCCTCCATGGCAAGAACATCCTTCCTCAGATAAGGTGACCAAAACTGCACACAGTACTCAAGGTGTGGTCTCACCAAGGCCCTGTACAACTGCAGCAAGACATCCTTGTTCCTGTACTCGAACCCTTTCGCTACGAAGGCCAACATACCATTTGCCTTCTTAACCGCCTGCTGCACCTGCATGTTTACCTTCAGCGACTGGTGCACAAGGACACCCAGGTCTCGTTGCACTTCCGCTTCTCCCAATCTATTGCCATTCAGATAATAATCTGCCTTCCTGTTTTTGACACCAAAGTGGATAACCTCGCATTTATCCACATTATCTGCCATGCATCTGCCCAATCACCCAACCTGTCCAAATCATACTGGAGTTTCTCGGCATCCTCCTCACAGCACACATGCCCACCCAGCTTTGTGTCATCTGCAAACTTGGAGATACTACATCCAATTCCCTTGTCTAGATCATTCATATATATTGTGAATAGCTGGGGTCCTAGGACCGATCCCTGTGGTATCCCACTAGTCACTGCCTGCCACTCGGAAAAAGACCCATTTATTCCAACTCTTTGCTTTCTGTCTGCCAACCAGTTTTCTATCCAAGTCAATTCCTTGCCCCCAATCCCATGTGCCTTAACTTTACACGCTAATCTCTTATGTGGGACCTTATCGAAAGCCTTCTGAAAGTCAAAATACACCACATCCACTGGTTCTCCCTTATCTATTTTACCCGTTACATCCTCAAAAAATTCCAGTAGATTAGTCCAGCACGATTTACCTTATGTAAATCCATGTTGACTTTGTCCGATCCTGTCACTGTTTTCCAAGTGCTCTGCTATTACATCCTTTATAATGGACTCTAGCATTTTCCCCACTACCGATGTCAGGCTTACCGGTCTATAATTCCCCGTTTTCTCTCTACCACCTTTTTTGAATAGTGGGGTAACATTAGCTACCCTCCAATCCACGGGAACTGTTCCAGAGTCTATAGAATTTTGGAAGATGACCAGCAATGCATCTACTATTTCTAGGGCCACTTCCTTAAGTACCCTAGGATGTAGATTATCAGGCAATGGGGATTTATCGGCCTTCAATCCCGTCAATTTCCCTAACACTATTTCCCTACAAATACTGATTTCTTTCAGTTCCTCCCTCTCATTAGACCCTATGTTCCCTGACATCTCTGGGAGGTTACTTGTGTCCTCCTTTGTGAAGACAGAACCAAAGTATGTATTTAATTGATCTGCCATTTCTTTGTTCCCCATTATAAATTCCCCTGATTCTGACTGCAAGGGACCTACGCTTAACTTCACCAATCTTTTTCTCTTCACATATCTATAAAAGCTTTTACAGTCAGTTTTTATGTTCCCTGCAAGCTTACTCTCATACTCTGTTTTCCCCCTCTTAATTAATCCCTTTGTCCTTCGTTGCTGAATCCTATACTACTCCCAATCCTTAGGTTTTCTGCTTTTTCTGGCCAAATTATATGTCCTCTCCTTGGATCTTATGCTATCCCTAATTTCCTTTGTTAGCCACGGTTGAGTCACCTTTTTTGTTTTATTTTTATGCCAAACTGGGATGAACAAATTCTGTAGTGCATTCATGCGATCTTTGAATGTTTGCCATTGCCTATCCACCGTCAACCCTTTGAGTGACATTCCCCAATCAATCCTACCCAACTCGCGCCTCATAACATCGTAGTTTCCTTTATTTAAATTCAGGACCCTAGTCTCTGAGTCAACTACTTCACTCTCCATCTTAATGAAGAATTCTATCACATTATGATCGCTCCGACCCAAGGGGCCTCGCACAACAAGATTGCTAATTAATCCTTTCTCATTACATAATACCCAGTCTAAGATGGCCTGATCTCTAGTTGGTTCCTCAACATATTGGTCCAGGAAACCATCCCGTATACACTCCAGGAATTCCTCCTCCACAGTATTGTTACTAATTTGGTTAGCCCAGTCTATATGTAGATTAAAGTCGCCCATGATAACTGCTGTGCTCTTATTGCACGCTTCTCTAATTTCCCTTTTAATGCCATCCCCAACCTCCATATTACTGTTTGGGGGTCTATACACCACTCCCACTAGCGTTTTCTGCCCCTTGGTATTTCTCAGTTCCACCCATACAGATTCCACATCATCAGAGCTAATATCCTTCCTTACAATTGTGTTAATCCCCTCTTTAACCAGCAATGCTACCCCACCTCCTTTTCCTTTTTGCCTATCTTTCCTGAATATTGAATACCCCTGTATGTTGAGTTCCCAGCCTTGGTCACCCTGGAGCCATGTTTCCGTAATCCCAATCATATCATATTTGTTTACCTCTATTTGCGTAGCTAATTCATCCACCTTATTACGAATGCTCCTCGCATTAAGACACAAAGCCTTCAGGCTTGTTTTTTTAACGCTCTTAGACCTTTTAGAATTATTATTTACTGTGGCCACGTTTGATTTAAACCCTTGATTTCTCTGACTGACACCTTTGTTTTTTACCTTCCTGACTTTTGCTTCTATCCTTGTTTCCCTTTCCTCTGTCTCCCTGCTCAGGTTCCCAACCCCCTGCCATTTTAGTTTAAACACTCCCCCTAGGACATCGGTCCTGGCCCTGCCCAGGTGCAGACCGTCCCGTTTGTACTGGTCCCACCTCCCCCAGAACCAGTTCCAATGTCCCAGGAATTTGAATCCCTCCCCCTTGCACCATTCCTCTAGCCACGTATTCATCTGAAATATCCTTCTATTTCTACTCTGACTAGCACGTGGCACTGGTAGCAATCCTGAGATTACTACCTTTGAGGTCCTATTTTTTAATTTACCTCCTAACTCTCTATATTCAGCTTTTAGTACCTCATCCCGTTTTTTACCTATATCGTTGGTACCTATGTGCACCACGACAACTGGCTGTTCACCCTCCCCTTCCATAATGTTCTGCAGCTGCTCTGAGACGTCCTTGACCCTTGCACCAGGGAGGCAACACACCATCCTGGAGTCTCGTTTGTGGCCGCAGAAACGCCTATCTATTCCCCTTACAATAGAATCCCCTATCACTATAGCTCTACCCCTCTTTTTCCTCCCGTCCTGTGCAGCAGAACCACCCCTGGTGCCAGGAAGTTGGCTGCTGCTGCCTTCCCCTGATAAGCCATCCCCCTCAACAGTATCCAAAGCGGTATATCTGTTTGAGAGGGGGATGTCCACAGGGGACTCCTGCACTACCTGCCTGCGCCTACTACTCTGCCTGGTGGTCACCCATTCCCTTTCTGCCTGTGCAGCCTTTACCTGCGGTGTGACCAACTGGTTAAACGTGCTATCCACGAGGTCCTCAGCATCGCGAATGCTCCAGTATGTATCCATTCGCAGCTCCAGCGCCGCAATGCGGTCTGCCAGTAGCTGCAGCTGGATACACTTCCCGCACACATGGTCGTCAGGGACACAGGAAGTGTCCCCGATTTCCCACATAGCGCAGGAAGAGCATACCACGGCGCCGAGCTGTGTTGCCATGACTTACCCTTTAATTAATTGAACTTAAATCAAATCAATCCCACCAATTATACTATAATTAAATGATATAGGGCCCTTGTTTACCAACTGTCCCCGCTACACCACAGAGACCCTAGAAACTATAAACCACAAAGTTTAAGCGAGTTCCACATTCTAACCACTCTCTGGGTAAAGAAGTTACTCCTGAATTCCTTATTGGATTGATTAGTGACTATCTTATATTTATGGCCGCTAGTTTTGGATTCCCCCACAAGTGGAAACATCTTCCTTTTGTCTACCCTATCGAACCTCTTTCATAATTTTAATCACCTCTCAGCCTTCTCTTTTTCTAGAGAAAAGAGCCCCAGCCAGTTCAGTCTTTTCCGCTAGTTGTACCCTCCATGCAACTTTGAGCTGTGTAATGGAGGTGAGGGACTGACGTTTAATGGGAGGGGAGGGGCCAGGTTAGCAGTTTTTAAAAAAAAATAATACATCTGTGCGCTAGATCCTAGAGCAATGCCACGGAGGGTCAGCCAGGATGCTAACGTATGCTTGTTCCCGTGTTGCAGGCGCACAAGTACATGAAGAATTTTGACGCCACCCATTGCACGCCGTTACCGTCCTACGAGTTCACGCTGCCCTGGTCCTTGTAGTGGGGGCGGCCGAGTGTGGGCAACGCAAAAAAGGAGTTGCGCCGCGGAGGGAGGCCTGTGGCTCGACGCCCCGCCCCTCGAGACCGTGGGGGTTCTGCTGCTGCTATCAAGCTCTCGACTGACTCCGAGCAGATTGGCGGTGACCAATCCTGCGTGTTTTCTGTTAACCCTTTGAGGATCCGGGGGGTGGGGGGGGAACTGTTCCTCGTGTTCGACTATAGATCTGACTTCCCAAGTATTTTTCATATCTGAAGTGTGGTCCGAGCGGCCTCTCGGCTGGAAGGCCCCTCTGTCTTGAGTATCCGAGTCCCTCTCTCTTTAACCTCCCACCCCCAAATTCTCTCCCCACCACCGCCCCCCCCAATCTCTCCTGCAGGTGTTGACTCATGAGCTCGCCTAAGTGGCCCTTGTGCACGGGGGAGCCTGAAGGCCAAGCCGTGGGCCGGCTGCTCGACTCTGAGGGGGGCGGGGGGGGGAGATCACGACCTTCGACCGTCCCGCCCCCACGGTCGCCCGAGACGTCTTATCATCGACTCCCCGCCAATTGAAAAGCGAAGGCTCTTCATTACCCGGGCGGATAGACTGTCAAACAGCCTATTTTTTTTCTCCTCCCATTATAACTAATAAATCGAAGTGTTCAAAGAAAATGAATAAAAGCACTTTGTTTTTTTTTTCCAACGCCCCTCTGGTTTATCTCCCGGGGTTTCTGCTTGCAGCAGTGTCGAGGTGATTTGCCTTTAATTCCTGGAGACTCCTGGGCAAACCTGGAGGGTTTGGCAACCCCCCCTACATGGGGGGAACGCACCTGGACTGGACTCGATTACAGCTTCACACAGGGTGTATATTTGTAACGGTTCTCTTTACTCACGCTCTTAGAAGGCCCAGTTCTATGGGGGGGGGGGGGGGGGGGGGGGGGGATTTCTTGCGCTCTCTTTGCCTCGAGTGCTCTCCCCTCTTTTTTCCTCCAGTTTGCCGGCAGAATCTGGCTGTTGATCCACAGTTGCTTGGTCGCCCTCTGGTACCCGGCCTCCCCCCCCCCCCCAAGTGACCACGCATTAGTCGTGTGTCGACGGGCATCACTGTCTCGTCCTCATCCGGCGCCCCCGCGCACAAGTCCCACTGGGGGTCGCTGGATGGTAATCGGGTTCGAGAACCCGAGCCGATTTCTCCCCCGCCCACCCCCGGCCCTGGCTACAGCAGAGATCGACTCACCCACTTCAGATCAGGAGTGGGCCCCTGGGATCTTCCTTTTGCAGCATTTACATCAGGGGAGCCTGAGCCAGTCCAGTTCAGTTGCTGCAACAAACACGAGTCCCCATATTCTGCTGAAACTTGCAACCTTGATTATACTTTGAGCTGACCTCAAAAAAAAAAAACATGGTGAACCGTTTTGCTAACTTGTGTAGTCATAAGTGTCTGATGTGTATATACTAGCGCATAGCAGGGGAGCAATTTGAACCTAACTCCACGGTCAGGAATCCCTCGGGATCAGGTGGAACGCCAGCACGCGCGGTATCTCAGAGGGAACTGCTTCGTGAGCGTCCTGCACGCTACCTTCCTGATGGCCGCGCAGCCGCCCGCACAGCTTAGGGGGAACTTTGCCGAGGTGTAAAACCACCATCGCGCCCGGTTATATCAGTTTCCCGACGGTGGGTTACTTTCAGATTGACCCCCCCCCCCCCCTCCCACACACTGTGTGATGTCGGAGCGGGTTGCTTATCGACGTGCTTCGACTCGCTGCGTAGATCCTTTTCTGTTGTCGAACCTCTTCCCGCTTTAACTTGTACGACAACATCTGCACTGACTTCTCTCCCCCTCTACCCAGAATGGAAAAGCCGATTCCCAATTTTTTTTTTTTTTTAAACCTCTCCAAATGAGCGGTGTCTTTCTTCTAAGACGTGGGAACAGGCGGCGGCCATTCAGCCCCTCGAGCCTGTTCCGCCATTCAGTGAGATCGCGGCAGCTAACTCCATCTACCTGTCTTGGCTCCATGTCCTTTTAGGTCCTTGTCTAGCAAAAGTCAATCGGCCTCTGATTTAGAATTATTATTCGAGTTCGCATCCACTGCTTTTTGTGGGAGGGAGTTCCACCCTTTGGGTGAAGTGTTTATGAACCTCTCTCCTGAATGGCCTGGCTCTGATTTTAAGGTCATGTCCTAGACTTCCCCCACCACCTCATCACATGGGAGATGACTCCTCTGATAAGCGAACAGTTCCACGCATCTCTCTTCAATTTTTTTTTTCTATTTTTGCTCATGAAGTAAGGGAATGCTTCCTCTTGACTCTTTGATCTGTTGTCCAGGCGATATTTGCGGGCTGGGGAAGAGATGTGTATCCGTTTCCTTCGACTTGCGAGTTTGGACCAAATATCGTACAAAGAAAATCTCCTGCCCCCCTTTGCCCCAGATGATATGTAAGAATGTATAAAGTGCATCATTGGACTTCATATTTGAAGAGTGGTTCATATGTGAAAATATAACTTGGTGACAAAAAAAAAAATCATAATTAAAGATTTCTACTTGCTCCTGTCTTGAATGGTGATGGCCGCACAGTTTTAGGAGTTTTGTGTTTTGTGTGGCTTTTGAATTCTGTTCTTCCTCCCCCCTGTTCTGTTGTGACGGGGCCTTGGTTTAATGTCTCATCCGAATGGATGGCACCTCTGATTGTGCAGCGCTCCCTCGGTACTGCACTGGTGTGTCGGCCTAGATTATGGGGTCAAGTCTCTGGAGTGGCATTTGAACTCACAGAATCACAGAATCCCCACAGTGCAGATAGAGGCCATTTCGGCTCATCGAGCCTGCACCGGCACATATCCCACCCTATCCCCGTAACCCCACGTATTTAATCCCCCCTAACACTAAGGGTCAATTTATCATAGCCAAATCAACCTAACCCGCACATCTTTGGACTGTGGGAGGAAACCGGAGCACCCGGAGGAAACCCACGCAGACACGGGGAGAATGTGCAAACTCCACACAGACAGTC
The DNA here is from genome assembly GCA_030390025.1 of Squalus acanthias. Taxonomy (NCBI): domain Eukaryota; kingdom Metazoa; phylum Chordata; class Chondrichthyes; order Squaliformes; family Squalidae; genus Squalus; species Squalus acanthias. Next base: position 13,248,318 of record CM059449.1, read on the forward strand.
ACCCGAGGCCGGATTCGAACCCGGGTCCCTGGCGCTGTGAGGCAACAGTGCTAACCACTATGCCACCGTGTTGAACTCGGGACCTTCTGATTTAGAGGTGAGAGTGTTACCCACTGAGCCACGGCCAACACAATTGCCATTGATGCCACGTGAAAAATGGCCGCTTAAGACAGGTACGAGATAGTGGTACAGTACAACTAGCAAAAAGCCTCTACCTGCTGGAGAGCGAGGAATAAGTGGCAGAAACCCAAGGCATGAATACAGCTCCAATATTTGGGGAGGCTCTTCTACCACCTCTGCCTTGCTACCAGACAGCATCCAAGTCAACGTGATCTGTTTGGCCTTCCTGGACTGCAGCACTCAATACCACAGCAGGCAATGCATTTATCCCTTCTTAGGCAGTCCCTTGGAACCCAGGACGACTTGCTTCCACATTAAAAATGAGTTCTCAGGTGACTGATGAGTCCAATGCGGGACCTACAGTCTCTGTCACAGGTGGGGCAGACGGTGGTTGAAGGGGCGGGTGGGTGGGGTGCTTGGGTTGACTTGCGCTTGGCTTCCGCTTGCTCCCGGCGAAGAAACTTGAGGTGTTCGGCGCCTTCCCGGGTGCTTCTCTACTTCGTGCGGTCTTGGGCCAGGGATTCCCAGGTGGCGGTGGGGATGTTGCACTTTTTCCAAGGAGGCTTTGAGGGTGTCCTTGAAGCATTTCCTCTGCCCACCTGGGGCTCTCTTGCCGTGTCAGAGTGACTGCAGCACTCAATCCCACAGCAGGCAATGCATTTACCCACTAGGCCTGCAGGGGACCAAACAGGCCGATTATATTTTTGGGTTTTGCTCAGATATTTATCTTGCTCTGACTGCCTCACAGCACTCCCTTAAGCAAAGCCTCTTCCTACAGATTTGTGTGCACGGTATCTGGTAATGTAGCAAGCCCAGATGTTGGAACAGAAACCTTTCTTACTGTAGTTAACTTATTGGATAAATCACAAGCACTCTTGTGACCTGATAGACTTTGGAAAGCAATAGAAATGCGAGGGTATACCTATCAGGAAAGGATGAACAGGCTGGGTCTCTTTTGAAAAGAGAAACCTGAGGGGTGACATAATAAGGGATCTTTAAAATTATGAAAGGTTTTGATAGAGTAGACACAGAGTGTTTCCACTTGTGGGGAAGAGCAAAACTATAGGCCATCAATACAAGATAGTCACCAAGAAATCCAATAGGGAATTCAGAAGAAACTTCTTTACCCAGAGAGTGGTGAGAATGTGGAACTCGCTACCACAGGGAGTGGTTGAAGAGAATAGTATAGATGCATTTAAAGGGAGCCTAGCTAAGGGTATGAGGGAGAAGGGAATAGAGGGTTATGCTGATAGATTTAGATGAGGAAAGACGGGAGGCGGCTCGAGTGGAGCATAAACACCGGCATAGACTGGTTGGGCCGAATGGCCTGTTTCTGTGCCGTATATCCTCTGTAATAAACGTAATCACCTTGTGGTTGGATTGTAAACTACAGCGTGGTAACACCAATTTCTTTGTGGGGTTTTATCAAGACACAGAGGCTCCTGCCCCTGTCTCGATGGCCTCGGGAATTCATGAATTGGGCAAGATTATGAAATATGCATTCTATTCTCTTTGAAGTTCAAAGAGGAGCGAAGGCAATCAACCGTGTATCTCAGAAATGCACCAGGCTGTCAAACATTCGCGCTATTTAAAACTTGTCTTGCCTGCTTGTATGGTTCCCATGTTAACAGCATAGAATGTAGGAAAGGTGCCTCTCAGCAAAAAAACAAGTTTATCAACTTGATAAAAAAAACAAAAGGTGGAAATATGCGGTCGGTCAGCATTTTAGATTCTAGCCTTCAGAATTGAAAAAGAGAAATGAACAAAGGTATTAATAGAACAAGAAAAAGGGGAGTGAAGAAACAAACGCTGAAGTATCAGGTGAATGATTGTTGGGCGCTATAACATCATCTCGATCAAGTAATTGGAAAGAAACTTTAAAGGAAAAAAAAAGACTTATAGTTCCTTTTGCTTGGCATTTAGTTTTTCCTTGCACTTCTGTGAAGTGTCTTGAGATATTTTTTGTACATTAAACATGGATAAATAATGGACAGAGTTAGAGAGAAATACTGGAGTGAATAATGGACAGAGTTAGAGAGTAATACTGGAGTGAATAATGGACAGAGTTAGAGAGTAATACTGGAGTGAACAATGGACAGAGTTAGAGAGTAATACTGGAGTGAATAATGGACAGAGTTAGAGAGTAATACTGGAGTGAACAATGGACAGAGTAAGAGAGTAATACTGGAGTGAACAATGGACAGAGTTAGAGAGTAATACTGGAGTGAATAATGGACAGAGTAAGAGAGTAATACTGGAGTGAACAATGGACAGAGTAAGAGAGTAATACTGGAGTGAACAATGGACAGAGTTAGAGAGTAATACTGGAGTGAATAATGGACAGAGTTAGAGAGAAATATGAGGAATAATGGACAGAGTTAGAGAGTAATATGAGGAATAATGGACAAAGTTAGAGTGTAATACTGGAGTGAATAATGGACAGAGTTAGAGAGTAATACTGGAGTGAACAATGGACAGAGAGAGTAATATGAGGCGAATAATGGACAGAGTTAGAGAGTAATGCTGAAGTGAACAATGGACAGAGTTAAAGAGTAGTATGAGGTGAATAATGGATAAACGTATTGAGTAGCAAAGGGGTGAATAAGGGACAAAGTTAGAGGGTAATACTGTGATGAATAATCTACAGAAAGTTAGGGAATAAAACTGGGTTAATAAGAATCAATTGAATTCAGAACATAGAGTGTAGAATGCAGAAATTGGAATAGAAATTGGTCGCAACTGAGAACAGTTTAAAATGTGAAGAACTTAATTAGAAAGCAGGTAAATACCAAAACAGGCCACTTAAAAAAGCAATCTATAATGAAAGACAGTCAACTTCAAGATTGAAAAGAAATGTGTAAAAGTAACTGTTCATTCAACCGCATAACCTCACAAACCATTAATGAGTAGTACTTTACATAATGGATACCAGGAGTGAGTTACAGGCTGGAATCTAATTGAGGGATTCATATGGCTCATATGTAGAATAATGGATATCTGGCAGTGAATTACAGGCTGGAATCTAATTGAGGGGTTCAGATGGTTTATATATAGAATAATGGATACCTGGGAGTGAGTTACAGGATGGAATCTAATCGAGAGGTTCAAGGGGTTTATATATAGAAAAATGGATATCTGGGAGTGAATTACAGGCTGGAATCTAATCAAGGGGTTCAGGTGATTTATATATAGAATAATGGATACCTGGGAGTGAGTTACAGGCTGGAATCTAATCGAGAGGTTCAAGGGGTTTATATATAGAAAAATGGATATCTGGGAGTGAATTACAGACTGGAATCTAATCAAGGGGTTCAGGTGATTTATATATAGAATAATGGATACCTGGGAGTGAGTTACAGGCTGGAATCTAATCGAGGGGTTCAAGGGGTTTATATATAAAATAATAGATACCAGGGAGTGAGTTACAGGCTGGTATCTAATCGAGGGGTTCAGATGGTTTATATATAGAATAATGGATACCTGGGAGTGAGTTACAGGCTGGAATCTAATCGAGGGGTTCCAGTGGTTTTTATATAGAATAATGGATACCTGGGAGTGAGTTACAGGCTGGAATCTAATCAAGGGGTTCAGGTGGTTTATATATAGAATAATAGATACCCGGGAGTGAGTTACAGGCTGGAATCTAATCGAGGGGTTCAGATGGATTATATGTAGAATAATGGATACCTGGAATGAGTTACAGACTGAAATCTAATCGAGGTGTTCAGATGGATTATATATATGGAATAATTGATACCCAGGAGTGATTACAGACTGGAATCTAATTGAGGGGTTCAGGTGGTTTATATATAGAATAATGGATATCTGGGAGTGAGTTACAGGCTTGAATCTAATCGAGGGGTTCAGATGTTTTATATATAGAATAATAGATACCTGGGAGTGGGTTACAGGCTGGAATCTAATCGAGGGGTTTATATATAAAATAATGGATACGTTGGACTGAATTACAGGCTAGAATCTAATCGAGGTATTCAGATGGTTTATATATAGAATAATGGATAGCTGGGTGTGAGTTACAGGCTGGAATCTAATCGAGGGATTCAGATAGTTTATATATAAAATAATGGATACCCGGGAGTGAGTTACAGAATGGAATCTAATCGAGGGGTTCAGATGGTTTATATATAAAATAATGGATACCCGGGAGTGAGTTACAAGCTGGAATCTAATCGAGGGGTTCTGGTGGTTTATATATGTAGAATAATGGATACCTGGGAGTGAGTTACAGGCTGGAGTCTAATCGAGGGATTCAGATGGTTTATATATAGAATAATGGATACCTGGGAGTGAGTTACTGGCTGGAGTCTAATCTTCATTAAAATGGAGAGTGAAGTAGTTGACTCAGAGACTAGGGTCATGAATTTAAATAAAGGAAACTACGATGGTATGAGGCACGAGTTGGCTAGGATGGATTGGGGAACGTTACTTAAAGGGTTGATGGTGGATAGGCAATGGCAAACATTTAAAGATTGCATGAACGAACTACAGAATTTGTTCATTCCTGTTTGGCATAAAAATAAAACAAAAAAGGTGACTCAACCGTGGCTAACAAGGGAAATTAGGGATAGCATAAGATCCAAGGAGAGGACATATAATTTGGCCAGAAAAAGCAGCAAACCTGAGGATTGGGGGCAGTTTAGGATTCAGCAAAGGAGGACAAAGGGATTAATTAAGAGAGGGAAAATAGATTATGAGAGTAAGCTTGCAGGGAACATAAAAACTGACTGTAAAAGCTTCTATAGATATGTGAAGAGAAAAAGATTGGTGAAGTCAAGCGTAGGTCCCTTGCAGTCAGAATCAGGGGAATTTATAATGGGGAACAAAGAAATGGCAGATCAATTAAATACATATTTTGGTTCTGTCTTCACAAAGGAGGACACAAATAACCTCCCAGAGATGTCGGGGAACATAGGGTCTAATGAGAGGGAGGAATTGAATGAAATCAGTATTTGTAGGGAAATGGTGTTAGGGAAATTGATGAGATTGAAGGCCGATAAATCCCCAGGGCCTGATAATCTACATCCTAGGGTACTTAAGGAAGTGGCCCTAAAAATAGTAGATGCATTGCTGGTCATCTTCCAAAATTCTATGGACTCTGGAACAGTTCCCATGGATTGGAGGATAGCTAATGGAACCCCACTATTTAAAAAAGGTGGTAGAGAGAAAACGGGGAATTATAAGTCTGACATCGGTAGTGGGGAAAATGCTAGAGTCCATTATGAAAGATGGAATAGCAGAGCACTGTGAAAACAGTGACAGGATCGGACAAAGTCAACATAGATTTACAAAAAGGTAAATCATGCTTGACTAATCTACTGGAATATTTTGAGGATGTAACTGGTAGAATAGATAAGGGAGAACAAGTGGATGTGGTGCATTTGGACTTTCAGAAGGCTTTCGATAAGATCCCACATAAGAGATTAGCGTGCAAAGTTAAAGCACACGGGATTGGGGGTAAGGTGCTGTCTTGGATAGAGAACTGGTTGGCAGACAGGAAGCAAAGAGTTGGAATAAACGGGTCTTTTTCCGAGTGGCAGGCAGTGACTAGTGGGGTACCGCAGGGATCGGTGCTAGGACCCCAGCTATTCACAATATATATGAATGATCTAGACGAGAGAAGTAGATGTAATATCTCCAAGTTTGCAGACGACACAAAGCTGGGTGGGCGTGTGTGCTGTGAGAAGGATGCAGAGAAACTCCAGTATGATTTGGACAGGTTGGGTGATTGGGCAGATGCATGGCAAATGCAGTATAATGTGGATAAATGCGAGGTTATCCACTTTGGTGGCAAAAACAGGAAGACAGATTATTATCTGAACGGCAATAGATTGGGAAAAGGGAAAGTGCAATGAGACCTGGGTGTCCTTGTGCACCAGTCGCTGAAGGTAAGCATGCAGGTGGAGCAGGCGGTTAAGAAGGCAAATGGTGTGTTGGCCTTCATGGCGAGAGGATTCGAGTACAGGAGCAAGGATGTCTTGCTGTAGTTGTACAGGGCCTTGGTGAGACCACACCTTGAGTATTGTGTGCAGTTTTGGTCGCCTTATCTGAAGAAGGATGTTCTTGCCATGGAGAGAGTGCAGCGAAGATTCACCAGACTGATACCTGGGATGGCAGGAATGACGTATGAGGAGAGATTGGATCGATTAGGCTTATATTCGCTAGAGTTTAGAAGAATGAGAGGGGATCTCATCGAAACTTATAAAATTCTAACAGGACTAGACAGACTAGATACAGGAAGGATGTTCCCGATGGCGGGGGTGTCCAGAACCAGGGGTCACAGTCTAAGGATAAGGGGTAAGCCATTTAGGACTGAGATGAGGAATTTCTTCACCCAGAGAGTGGTGAACCTGTGGAATTCTCTACCACACAAGGCAGTTGAGGCCAATTCATTAAATATATTCAAGAAGGAGTTAGATATATTTCTTAAGGCTAAAGGGATCAAGGGATATGGGGAAAAAGCAGGGACAGGGTACTGAATTTGGATGATCAGCCATGATCTCATTAAATGGCGGAACAGGCTCGAGGGGCCGAATGGCCTACTCCTGCTCCTATCTTCTATGTTTCTATGTTTCTAATAATGGATACCTGGGCATGAGTTACAGGCTGGAATCTAATCGAGGGTTTCAGATGGATTATATATAGAATAATGGATACCTGGGAGTGAGTTACAGGCTGGAATCTAATCAAGGGGTTCAAATGGTTTATATATGGAATAGTGGATATCTGGGAGTGAGTTACAGGCTGGAATCGATTCGAGGGGTTCAGGTGGTTTATATATAGAATAATGAATCCCTGTGAGTGAGTTACAGACTGGAATCGATTCGAGGGGTTCAGGTGGTTTATATATAGAATAATGGATACCTGGGAGTGAGTTACAGGTTGGAATCTAATCGAGGGGTTCAGGTGGTTTATATATAGAATAACGGATACCTGGCAGTGAGTTACAGGCTGGAATCTAATCAAGGGTTTCAAATGGTTTATATATAGAATAATGGATACCTAGGAGTGAGTTACAGGCTGGAATCTAATCGAGGGGTTCAGATGGTTTATATATAGAATAAGGGATACCTAGGAGTGAGTTACAGACTGGAATCTAATCGAGTGATTCAGGTGGTTTATATATAGAATAATGGATACCTAGGAGTGAGTTACAGGCTGTAATCTAACCGAGGGTTTTAGATGGTTTATACATAGAATAATGGATATCTGTGAGTGAATTACAGGCTGGAATCGATTCGAGGCTTTCAAATGGTTTATGTATAGATTAATGGATACCTGGAAGTGAGTTACATGCTGGAATCTAATCGATGGTTTCGAGGGGTTTATATATAAAATAATGGATACCTGGGATTGAGTTACAGCCTGGAATCTAATCGAGGGGTTCAGATGGTTTATATATAGAATAATGGATACCAGGGAGTGAGTTACAAGCTGGAATCTAATCGAGGGGTTCAGGTGGTTTATATATAGAATAATGGATACCAGGGAGTGAGTTACAGGCTGGAATCTAATCGAGGGGTTCAGGTGGTTTATATATAGAATAATGGATACCAGGGAGTGAGTTACAGGCTGGAATCTAATCGAGGGGTTCAGGTGGTTTATATATAGAATAATGGATACCTGTGAGTGAGTTACAGGTTGGAATCTAATCGAGGGGTTCCAGTGGTTTATATATAGAATAACGGATACCCAGAGTGAATAAGTTGTCCTTGGTATTGAACAGCCATTCTATAGTGGCGAAATCACTGATCCCTCCTCGACAATATCAATATTAGCTAGAGGATGTTAGTGGCTGTTAATGATTTACCTGAATGGCTACAGCGAGCGAGCGTGTAGGTATAGTTACTGTTGCTAAAGGTACAGAGAGACGAGTTAAGAAGAGAATTATTTAGTGAACCACCCTATTCCTCTCAATGGACAGTCACCAACCTGCCCCTGAGATGCCAGTGCTCGCAGCTTCTTTCAGCTGTTGTCTCCAAATTAACTTCCCTACTCATTCCAATTTTTCTCATTGTCGTCCCTTTATCTCCTGAACGCCTTATCTTGTTGCTGGACTCTGGATATCACAAGCTGCTGGCGCCCACAGGCACCACACCCAGTGAGTGTCAATGTGACTGTTGGGCATGGAACCTTTCACAGCCCAGGCAGAGCAATCCTTAACTGCTGCCCATGCACGTGCAGTTTCCAGGAGAACAGCATGGGATAGTGATCAGGAGCGAATGCTAAGATCAGATGCCATGGCACCCCCCCCCCCCCACCTCAAAGGTTGCTCTGGCTGAGATCCGCTAACTCATGCACGGACCGTGTATGGAAACCAACAAAACTTCACCAAACGGTTTGTCAATATTCACTTTTATCAGTGTTAGCCGTGGCTCAGTGGGTAGCACTCTGGCCTCAGAATCAGAAGGTTGTGACCCGCCCCAGAGACTTGAGCACCAACCACTAGGCTGACACTCCCAGTGCAGTACTGAAGGAGCGCTGCACAGTCGGAGGTGCCATCTTGCGGATGAGGTGTTAAACCGAGGCCCCGTCTGCTCTCTCAGGTGGGCGTAAATGATCCCGTGACAATATTTCGAAGAGGAACAGGGGAGTTATCCCCGGTGTCCTGGCCAATATTTATCCCTCAATTAACATCACTAAAACAGATTATCTGGTCGTTATCACATTGCTGTTCATGGGAGCTTGCTGTGCGCAAATTGGCTGCCGCGTTTCCAACATTACAACAATGTCTGCACTTCAAACAAAGTACTTCATTGGCTGTAAAGCGCTGTGGGACGTCCTGAGGTCGTGAAAGGTGCTATATAAATATAAGTCTTTCTTTCTTTACATTAGTCAAGCTGCCATGGTTTTGCACACGAGGAGTTGACACCAAGTATTCTTCAGGTGAAGTGGGGTTAGAGGGCAGATATTAATTGGACCAGAATGCACAGACATAATCCAATTGTCATTTTAAAGTCATACACTCTGTCCTTATTTTTATATTTCCCATTATAATTTCCTATGTACATATTTACAATGGCAACTGCCTGTGTAAACTTGTCACACTGTAATTACACCCTCCCACCAGTGGTGATGCTGCAGCACCTCCACTGGGCAGAGGGTGTCATTACCTCATGACAAGTTTACATAGGTAGTTTTCATTATAAATGGTGGACAAAGGAATTTATAATGGAAGAAGTTGACTGGAAGTGTGTACAGATGTTAGTTTTTTAAAATATAGATAGATAGATAAACCTGCACCATCTGAGATCAGTTCACTCAGCACGGAACCAGGGACCTTTGGTCTGTACAGCATGTGATGCAGGGACTGCGTCACAACTGTGTCCGATCACGTCCTCATCCAACATCCACACACGTCTCCTTACCAGCAGTGCCCACTGGACAGCGATCAGGAGCAGGAACCCTGTCTACTTCATCTGCTCTCTAACCCACGAGCACTGATGCCAATTATTTAGTTGAATTTTACAACACAGGAGGAGGCCATTCGGCCCATCACAGCTGCGCCGGCTTTCTTAAAGGGATATCCACTTAGTACCGTTTTCGTCCCCTTTAAAATTTTCGAACTATTTATATTGATATATTTAAATATTTATATTTTTTAGAAGCTATTATTCTGGATTCTGCTGTTTCTGGTGGGGCATCCCAAGTCCAGGCAACCCACTGTTCGAAACAAAATTCTATTCTTTGTCGCCAACCTTTGGGGAATTAAATTCACGCCATCCAGTTACAGGAGCACTCACCTGAAGGAATCGTTTTTTTTATATTTCCTGGAATTACTTTCTCAAAACCTCTCGAAATTCTGCCCCTCCTGCAGGTCCAGGAATCTAACTTTGGTGTTTCCAAGGGGCTGGAATGGCTCAGACCCACGCTGGCCAATAACATTTAAAAAAAGAAAGACTTTATACAGCGTCTTTCACGACCTCAGCACGTCCCAAAGCGTTTTCAGACGACGAAGCACTTTTTTTTGAAGTGCAGTCACTGTTGTAAGGTAGGAAATGCAGCGGCCAATTTGCGCACAGCAAGCTCCCACAAGCAGCAATGACCAGATCATCTGGGGGGTTTTTTTTTTAGGGATAAATATTTGGCCAGGACACCGGGGAGAACTCCGCTGCTCTTCCTTCACGTGCTGCCTGTGAGATCTTTTACGTCCACCCGAGAGGGGCAGACGGGGTCCTCGGTTTAACGTCTCATCCGAAAGACGGCACGCCTCCGACGGCGCGGCGCTCCCTCAGCACTCGGGCTGGAGCGCCAGCCTAGATTTTGTGCTCCAGTCTCTTGGAGTGGGGCTGGAACCCACGACCGTCTGACTCGGAGGCGAGAGAGAGCGCTACCCACTGAGCCCAAGCTGATTTATGACTGCAATCAGGCAGCACAGAAGGAGGCCATTCGGCCCATCGTGCCCCTGCCGGCTCTTTGAAAGAGTTACCCAATTAGTCTCACTAGCCCCCACCCCCCTACTTTTCCCCACAGCCCTGCATTTTTTTTCTCCCCTGTTCAAGTGTATATCCAATTAAACAAATCCCCCAAAAATAAAAATCACGCATTTGAATTAAGTTCGCTGAACCCATGAGGGCTGGGCGGTAGCCCGGGTTACTATCTGATCCTTGACTGAGTGAGCAGTTTGCTATGCAGTGAATGCAATTGAGTTGCTGGCAAATGTGACCTCGCCTGACTGGCGTGCCAGTGAGCCAGGGAGAGAAGCGGAAATTGTCCCAGGGCCGGTCCTGCCCGCCTTGAGCTTCCCAATCAGCAGCAAGGGGCAGGAATGGAGCCCAACCCCATTGGGGAAACGTGGGTCTTTGCAGCGTTCAAACTTAAATCTTGGCTGTCATGAGACAAGAGTAACAGAGAGAGAGAGAGGGGGGAAATCAAGCCGGCTTGATGACTAATTCACAAGCTCTCTAGAAGTGAGAAGGGGGGGCTGGGATTCACCAGCAGCAGCTCCTTCCCCACACTCGTGTCAGTTTCACATCGACCAGAAATCGACATGACTTGAGCCAAGTGCTTTATATATATGTGTATATATATATATAAATAGACGGGGCTCTTGTATTTAAAGCGCTTCTTTCGGGAAAGATTGAGAGAGGAGAGAGGAGAGAGAGAGAGAGAGAGTAGATGGGCCGGTTTTAAGTGCATTTATAAAGAGGCACTTTCTCTGAGACTGCTCTGGACTTGTTTTTTGAAATCAAGTTTATTGACCGAATTGTTGCAGCCCGATCGGCTCAAAGCATTTGTTTGTTTATTTTTTTAAAATTCATTCTTTGACTTTACTGGTTAGGAGTTGGAGCTCTTTTCCCGATATTCCCAGCTGGTCCGAAACTGGAACGACCTGGAGAGTTTCCGCAATCGAAAGTGACATTGGGACCCAGTGAGCAGGATTGTGTGTGTGTGTATATTTGGTGGTCGGGGTGGAAGAGAGAGAGAGAGAGAGAGATCCTTTGAATTTTCTGCCGTGGTTTTTTTTAAATTTTCTCTTCCTCCTCCTCGATGGCTTTTCTGCAGAAGAGAAAAAAGTTTAAGTTTCTCGTCAGTCTGACCCTCGAGGAGCTCTCAGCCGTGCCTTTCGTGAATGGCATCCTCTTCTGTAAGATCCGCCTCCTCCACGGGGGAACCTTCACCGACCAGTCCTCCAGGTAAAGAGATTTGATTGTCCTTCCTTCTCCTATTTTCATTTATTGTGTGTGTGCTTTTTCTTTGTTGAAATTAAATAAAGTAAATGAAAAAAATTTATATCGCATCTTTCGTGACCTCAGGACATCCCAAAGCGCTTTACAGCCAATTAAGTACTTTTTGAAGCGTAGTCACTGTTGTAATGTGGGAAACACGGCAACCAATTTGCGCGTAGCAAGCTCCCACAAACAGCAATGTGATAATGACCAGATACTCTTTTTTTTTAGTGATGTTGGTTGAGGGATAAATTGGTTGAGGGAGAGACCGCCCCCCTGCTCTTCTTCGAAATAGTGGCCATGGCATTTTTTACGTCCACCTGAGAGGGCAGACGGGGCTTCGGTTTAACGTCTCATCCGAAAGACGGCACCTCAGACAGTGCAGCGCTCCCTCAACATTGCACTGGGAGTGTCGGCGTGGATTATGCGCTCAAGTCTCTGGAGTGGGACTTGAACCCACAGACTGTCTGACTCCGAGGCGAGGGTGCTACCCACTGAGCCACGGCTGACACCCGGCATTAAATCTACCTATAATGATAACCTTTATCCAAAACCTTTCTTCCCGTTGTCCCGCTTTTGTCACACTTTGTGTTTACCATTTCCCATTATAAATTCCTGGGCCCACATTTATAATGAGACCTGTCTATGTAAACTGGTCACGCTGTCATTCTGCCCTCCTGCCAGTAGTGGGCGCTGGTTCTATGTCTCCCAGCTCCTCAGCCTCTGCGGCAGAGAAACACTTAGGCTCCGACCGACACTACTTCTCTGCTTTCCGAACTGCCTTAAGAGTTGCTATTTAACTTTAAAATAATATCAAATAAAAATATATTACATTAAAATAGTACGATTTTAAAATGGGGCCTGGATTATGTCGGCGCGCCTTGGTTCAATTATCCCCCACCGTCTAACTCCACTTCGCCTGAAGACTACGATTGGTATTCACCACAGGAGATCGACTAGTAATAAATATCACTTCCACCTAGACAGTACCTTGTCAGGCTGAGATGCCTCAAAGTGCTTCCTACAGTGATTGACTGACTGTTATATCGACACCATCCACTCTGCACCAGTGTACGGCCCCATAAACAGCAATGAAGCCCAATTGTCCATCCCCCACTTCCTTCGTCCCACCATTGGCGGCTGTGGCTTCAGCCACCTAGGCCCCAAGCTCTGGAATTCCCTCCCTAAATGGCTCCGCCTCTCTACCTCACTCTACTCCTTTAAGACGCTTCTTAAAACCTACCTCTTTTGTCCTAATATCTCCTTATGTGGCTTGGTGCCAACTTTTGTCCGGTTACCCTCCTGGGAAGCACCTTGGGATGTTAAAGGCGCTATATAAATGCAAGTTGTTGTTTTTAGGGGGTGGTTAAGAGAGAAATGTTGGCCAGGACATGGGTGTGTTGTCCCGCTCACTAATACTGCAACAGACATAAGAACATAAGAATTAGGAGCAGGAGTAGGCCATACGGCCCCTCGAGCCTGCTCCGCCATTTAATGAGATCATGGCTGATCATCGACCTCAACTCCACTTTCCCGCCTGATCCCCATATCCCTTGATTCCCCTCGAGTCCAAAAATCTATCGATCTCAGCCTTGAATATACTCAAAGACTCAGCATCCACAGCCCTCTGGGGCAGAGAATTCCAAAGATTCACCACTCTCTGAGTGAAGAAATTCCTCCTCATCTCAGTCTTAAATGGCCGACCCCTTATCCTAAGATTATGCCCCCTAGTTCTAGACTCTCCAGCCAGGGGAAACAACCTCTACCCTGTCAATCCCCTTCAGACCCCACAGGTACAGGCAGAGAGAGTCTCGGTTTAAGGCCCCATGGAGGACAGCAACTCTGAAAGTAGCACACACTCTCAGAATCAATGGCGGGAGCAGAATCCAGCACAGCTTTGAAAAGGGAAGTGGATAGATATTTGAAAAAGAAAACCATCTAAAAGGGTATGGCCTAAGGGTTAAGTTACGAGGAGAGATTACACAAACTAGGGTTGAATTCCCTGGAATTTAGAAGGTTAAAGGGTGATCTGATTGAAGTTTTCAAGATATTATGGGGAACTGATAGGGTAGATAGAGAGAAACTATTTCCACTGGGTGGTGAGTCTAGGACTCGGGGGCATAGTCTAAAAATTAGAGCCAGACCTTTTCAGGAGTGAAATTAGGAAACACTCTAACACACAAAGGGTGGTCGAAGTTTGGAACTCTCTTCCGCAAATGGCAATTGATGCTGGGTCAATTGTTAATTTTAAATCGGAGATTGATAGGTTTTTGTTAACCAAAGGTATTAAGGGATATGGGCCAAAGGCGGGTATATGGAGTTAGGTGGCAGATCAGCCATGATCTCATTGAATGGCGGAACAGGTTCGAGGGGCTAAATGGCCTCCTGTTCCGATCTTCCTATGACCGTAGCTAGCTCCTTTAGCAAGCCAACACAGGTGTGATGGGCTGAATGTCATGCATTTATAGTGTGATTATCATGACCTCAGGATGTCCCAAAGTGCTTTACAGCCACTGAAGTACTTTTTTGAAGTGTATCACTGTTGTAATGTAGGAAATGCAGCAGCCAATTTGCGCACAGCAAGGTACCACAAACAGCAATATGGTAAATGAACAGATAATCTGCTTTAGTGATGTTGGTTGAGGGCTAAATACTGGCCAGGACACCGGGGAGAACTCCCCCTGCTCTTCTTCGAAAAATGGTGGCTGTGGGATCTTTTACGTCCACCTGAGAGAGCAGGCGGCACCTCCGACAGTGCAGCGCTCCCTCAGTACTGCACTGGAGTGTCAGCCTAGATTTTTGTGCTCCAGTCCCTGGAGGGGGATTCGAACCCACAACCTTCAGGCGAGGTTGCTACCCACTGAGCCACGGCCAACACTGGGGTGTCTGCTCCAGTCCCTGGAGGGGGATTCGAACCCACAACCTTCTGACTCCAGATTTCTACCAAATGTACCAAGCTGACAAACTAAACAGTCTGAAGGAGAAAGCCAAGTTAAAGTTTCAGGGGGAATGGCGGTCTCTTCAGCAGCTCCTCTTTTAGATGGTTGGCGCAATGCATTTCCTGTTTTTATTCCAGATTTCTGGTGTTCCCGGTTTATAACTAAGCAATCCCAAAACGTTAGAATATGACGCCAAAATTTGGTGGGGACAATAGAAAGAGGAATCCGCTGCCCGCTCCCCCTCTCGCCCACCTCCAAATGCTCAATGGAAAGTTCGACAATGGTTGAGAAACGGCAATAGTTTCGATGGGTGATTGAGGGGTGATCTAATGGAGGTGTTTAAGATGATTAAAGGATGGTTGATAGGGTAGATGGAGAGAAACTATTTCCTCTGGTGGGGGGAGTCCAGAACAATGGGACATAACCTTAAAATTAGAACTAGACCATTCAGGGCTGATGTCAGGAAGCACTTCTTCACACAAAGGGTAGTGGAAATCTGGAACTCTCTCCCCCCCCCCACCCCCCCCCCCCCCCCCACCCCCACCCACCCCCCCAAAATGCTATTGAGGCTAGGGGTCAATTGGAAATTTCAAAACTGATATTGATAGATTTTTGTTAGACAAGGGTTACGGAACCAAGGCGGGTAGATAGAGTTAAGATACAGATCAGCCATGATCTAATTGAATGGAGGAACAGGCTGGAGGAGCTGAATGGCCTCCTCTTGTTCCTATATACGTGCAGTGCCAGAGGTTCTGGCCCCTAGTTGACCATCTAAAACCTTCCCTACATTTCTCGTTTGTGGTGACCCAATTGTTTTAGTGGTGCTCCCCCCCCCCTTGTAATAGTGGGCACTTGTCCGGAGTTGACGACTACTTTGTGGCCAAGTCAACCTTAGCCTCAGTTGGTAGCACCCTCACCTCTGAGTCAGAAGGTCGGTGGGTTCAGCTCCCACTCCAGAGGCTATAAGCACATAATCTAGGCCGACACTCCCAGTGCAGTACTGAGGGAGCGCTGCACTGTCGGAGGTGCCGTCTTTCAGATGAGACGTTAAATCGAGACCCCGTCTGCGCTCTCAGGAGGGCCTAAAAGGTCCCATGGCACTATTTCGAAGAAGAGCAGGGGAATTAACTACCCAGTGTCCCGGCCAACGTTTATCCCTCAACCAGCATCACTAAAACAGATTATCTGGTCATTATCACATTGTGGGAGCTTGCTGTGCGCAATTTTGGCTGTCGTGTTTCCTACATTACAACAGCGACTACCCTTCAGAGTTCTTAATGGGCTTTACAGCGCTTTGGGATGTCCTGAGGTTACGAAAGGTGCTGTATAAATTCTTTCTGCTTGGTTCAAAACCAAATAGAACACAGATCAAGAAGGACCCGGATCCAATCCACAGTCTGTTCTGAGTGGGCTTCAGCACCCTTGGGTTAGATAGGTTCCCAGTCCTGATCTCTGTCCAGTGAACCCCCCACCCCCTTGCTGGAAACTTTGCATGTGTGGATGTTGGGTGAAGACAGGATCTTGCTCGGCTGTGATGCTCTCCGTGGTCGACCAGCCCGTGGACACTCACTGTCTAAGCTCGCGTATTAAGAATGGCCACACGAGGGGAGGTAACGAAGGGCGCCCAATGGGGTAAATAAACATAAATACAAAAAGAGAATACTGCAGATGCTGGAAATCTGAAATTAAAAACCAGAAAATGCTGGAGATACTCGGCAGGTCAGGCAGCCTCTGTGGAGAGAGAGAGAGAGAAACAGAGTTAACGTTTCAGGTCGATGACCCTTGGTCAGAACTGGGGTAAATAAACATCCCGCTGTACAGGGCAGGAGCCTGCCATGGAGAGCAAGAAAATCCCGTTTAAGGTTTTAATAAACCAGTGTGGGGGGGGGACTGGCAGCGGCACTCTCGGCCAAGAGGGCAGCGCCAGCGCCAGCCGAACTCTTGCCCACCGGCGGTGCCAGGTGTTTGCCGTCACCTGGAGTGGAGCGCGCAGACAGGGGCCTGGTGCAACAGGCTGCTGGAAGGAGCGCGGTCGCCATGGTGATGTGGCACTGGTAAGGTCAGAGGTTGAGGGCGCCGGTACCATCGCCAAGGAGACCGTTGCTACGCCGACCTTGGGCCTGCTGCTGCACCGTGACGAGATGGGACGCGGGGTCCGTGCCTGATCCCAGCTCAGTAGGCCATGAGTGGAGCCTCAGAGACACAGCGGGGTCAGCAGCAATGTTTCCTTGAATTATGTATTTTTTTGGGGGTGGGGAGGGGGGGCAACTTTAATGGGCTGCGGGAGTCGTTCAAAATTCCGGCCTGGGGGGTTGCTTTTTCTATTTAAAAGCCGCTTCACAATGCTTTAAAAGGATCAAAAGTGAGAAGTCGCACAACACCAGGTTATAGTCCAACAGTTTTATTTGAAATCACAAGCTTTCGGAGCGCTGCTCCTTCGTCACTTCACCTGACGAAGGAGCAGCAGCTCCGAAAGCTCGTGATTTCAAATAAAACTGTTGGACTATAACCTGGTGTTGTGCGACTTCTCACTTTTGTCCACCCCAGTCCAACACCGGCATCTCCGCATCTTAAAAGGATCAGCAGGGGTCTCTCACGGGGCCAACAGGTGATGGGATGCGGGCGACGGGGCAAATGTCCAGGGGCCACTGAGGTAGAAGGTGCTCACATTGAAACCTGGTCAGAGACTATTGCACCAAATTGGCTGTAAAGCGCTTTGGGGCGTCATGAAAGGCGCTGTGGAAATGCAAGTCTTTCTTTCTCTGAGGTGGCCTCGCATCACTCCAGTTGTAACCAGGGATGGGCAATAAATGCTGGCCTTGCCAGCGTCGCCCACCTCCTAAAGAATTATAATTTTTTAAATTTGTGCCTGCAACGTCTTCATTCAAACTTGCTTTATTCAAATCAGCTGATAATTTGGATTTTAAGGTCTAAAATCCCTCTGTGTTGTGATTTGAAATTGCTTGATTCAAATTATTAGCTACTTCATTTTTTTTTCACCAAGTTTTACAACAAAGAGCCTTTTTGCGTTCAAAAATCATGGAGGGCTAATAAGGAGCAACTGTTTCCAGTGGCAGGAGGGTGGGTGACCAGAGGGCACAGATTTAAGGCAATTGGCAAAAGAACCAGAGGGGGAGATGAGGAGAAATATTTTTACGCGGCGAGTTGTTGTGATCTGGGACGCGCTGCCTGAAAGGGAATTGGATAAATACTTGAAAAAGTGAAATTTGCAGGGCTATGGGGAAAGGGCAGAGGGGCTAATTGGATCGCTCTTTCAAAGGACAGGCACGATGGGCCGAATGGCCTCCTTCTGTGATGTAAGATTCTATAATTAGCATAGAAAAGCATCACAAGGTGGTTAGCTCAGAGAAATGACATTTAAATTATCGGGAATAGACTACGTAATCTTATTTTTGTGTGTGTTTATTAAGCAAGAAGTTGGCTTTGAGCTTTACATGGTTCGGTTGCTGCCAGAACAACAAACACTTTTTTTTTTCAATGAAAAATATTTGCATCGATTTGATATTTGCTTTTTAAAAAAAAAAATTGGAAGCTGTTGCCCATTTTTTGTTTTGTAGATTTTGTGACTTCGTGTTGGTTGGAGGGGCGGGGGGGTGGGTTTGACCCCTGCTTGCTGTAAATCTGGACTTGTTGCAGAATATATGTACATCTGAAATTCCAACAACAATTTGCATTTATATAGCGCCTCTAATGTGGTAAAACATCCTAAGGCGCTTCACAGGAGCGATTATCAAACAAAATTTGACAATGAGCCACATAAGGAGATATTCGGGCAAATGACCAATAACTTGGTCAAAGAGGTAGGTTTTAAGGAGCGCCCTAAAGGAGGAGAGGGAGATAGAGAGGCGGAGAGGTTTAGGGAGGGAATTCCAGAGCTTAGGGCCCCGGCAGCTGAAGGCACGTCGCCAATGGTGGAGCGATTAAAATCGAGGATGCTCCAGAGGCCAGAATTGGAGGAGCGCAGAGATCTCGGAGGGTTGTAGGGCTGGAGGAGATTACGGAGATAGGGAGGGGGGCGAGGCCCTGGAGGGATTTGAAAACAAAGATGAGAATTTTAAAATCGAGGCGCTGCTTAACCGGGAGCCAATGTAGGTCAGCGAGCACAGGGGGTGATGGGTGAACGGGACTTGGTGCCAAGTTGACGTAGGGTAGAATGTGGGAGGCCGGCCAGGAGTGCGTTGGAATAGTCAAGTCTAGAGGTTGGTTGAGGTGGGGGTGGGTTTGGTTCCCACATGGTGTAAATCAGGATTTGTTGCGGAATATATGCAAATCTGAAATTCCCTCCAATGAAGTGCAATTGCGACACAAAAGATTTGCAAGTGCCCCTACACACACTTGGCACACTGGTTTCATTATGTTAACTGGTATTTTGTCCCACCCATGCGCCCTCTGCTTGGGTGTCAGTTGGTAGGCCACGTCATCTTTTTTGTTGTTTCAAAATGGTTAGGACATTTAACAAGAAAACAAGGCTCACTGCACTTCAAAGTAATTAATTATAGGTGAATTATTAATTACATGCTCTGAGGCATTTCTGAAGAACTGGAACATACCGCACTGGTCTCTGAGTGAGAAGGTCCTGTGTTTGAATCCTGCTCCAGGGACTTGAGCACGTAATCTCTAGGCTGACAATTCCATTGCCAGTACCGAGGGAGCGCTGCGCTGTCGGAGGTGCCGTCTGCCCTCTCGGGTGGACGAAAAAGATCCCGTAACACTATTTCGAAGAAGAGCAGGGGAGTTCTCCCCGGCCGGTGTTCTGGCCAATATTTTATCCCTCAACCAAAATAATAAAAAATGGATTATCTGGTCATTATCACGTTGCTGGTTGTGGCATTGTTGGCCATAGAATTAGAATAGTACAGCACAGAGGAGGCTATTCGGCCCAGCGAGTCTGCGCCGGCTCTTTCGAAGAGCATCCAGTTAGTTCCACTCCCCCGCTCTTTCCCCACATCCCTGCAATTTTTGTTCTCCTTCAAGTATTTATCCAATTCCCCTTTTGAAGGCTACTATTGAATCTGTATCCACCACCCTATCAGGTAGTGCATTCCAAATCCTAATCGCTCATTGCGTAAAAATGGTTTTCCTCATGTCGCCCCTGGTTCTTTTGTCAATCACCTTAAATCTGTGCCCTCTGGTTATCAGCCCTTCAGCCATTGGAAACAGTTTCTCTTTAGTTACTTTATCCAAATCCTTCATGATTTTAAACACCTCTATCCAATCTCCTCTTGGCCTTCTCTGCTCCAAGGAGAACAACCCCAGCTTCTCTCGTCTATCCACGTAATTGTATTCCCTCATCTTGGAACATCTTGGGAGAATTAAGGGTTAATAATAAAACTTCTTTGTATCTTGGAGCAACATGTTTTCCAAGATAAAAAGGTTGGTTTCCAAGTGCCATGAGGAGCAAGCATAGCTTATCTTCTAAGAACATAAGAATTAGGAGCAGTACATACAGCACCACAAGCATGCTCCACCATTCAATAAGATCATGGCTGATCTACAACCTCAACTCCACTTTCCCACCTGATCTCCATATTCCTTGATTCCACTAGAGTCCAAAAATCTATCTATTTCAGCCTTGAATATACTCAACGACTGAGCAGCCACAGCCCTTTGAGGTAGAGAATTGCAAAGATTCACAACCCTCTGAGTGAAGAAATTCCTCCTCATCTCAGTCTTAAATGGCAGACCCCTTATCCTGAGACTATGCCCCCTGGTTCGAGACACTCCAGCCAGGGGAAACAGCCTCTCAGCATCTAGCCTGTCAATCCCCCTTAGAATCTTATATGTTTCAATGAGATCACCTCTCATTCTTCCAAATGCCAGAAAGTGTAGGCTCAATCACTCCTCACAGGACAACTCTCATCCCAGAAATCTATCTAGTGAACCTTTGTTGCACCGCCTCCAAGGCAAGTATATCCTTCCTCAGATAAGGAGACCAAAACTGTGCACAGTACTCCAGGTGTGGTCTCACCAAAGCCCTGTACAATTGTAGCAAGACTTCCTTACCCTTGTACTACAAACCCCCTTGCAATAAAGGCCAACATGCCATTGCCTTCCTAATGGCTTGCTGTACCTGCATGCTTACTCTCTCTCTTTCCTGTACGAGGACACCTTTCAATTGGCTGGGACCGTTCTAGAATCTAGGGAATTTTGGAAGATCACAACCAATGCATCCACTATCTCTGCAGCCACCTCTTTTAGAACCCTAGGAAGTAGGCCATCAGGTCCAGGGGATTTGTCATCTTTTAGTCCCATTAGTTTCTCAAGTACTTTTTCTCCACTGATATTAATTACTTTAAGTTCCTCACTCTCATTAGCCCCCTGGTTCCCCACTATTTTTGGTATGCTTTTTGTGTCTTCTATTGTGAAGATGGATACAAAATATTTGTTTAAAGTCTCTGCCATTTCCTTATTCCCCATTATAATTTCTCCTGGGACCAAGGTTCCAGTAGCGCCCCGCTTCCCTCTTGGGGCGCTGCCAATGAATTTCGGCTGCGGGGGCGCTAATTTTTTCGGGGCGCTGCGAAGTTAGCGCCCCAAAGGGGGTGCGACTCAATTTTTCCCCCAAGACTCTAGTTTTGGACTTAAGCATGTCACTCTCTGCTTTTGATGTCTTGAGTATTATCTACAAAAAAAGCTTGTGCAAGGAAATAAGTGACTGAAATGCCATCGGCCATGAGTGATTAAGGTATAACTTATACGGTTATTAGTTATAAGGTAGTTCAATAAATATAGGTAGAGGGATCCGTTAACTATAGTATAGAAAGATAATAGTTAATAAAGCCTACTATTCAAGGAACAGAAGAACATAAGAAATAGGAGCAGGAGTCGGCCATTCAATAAGATCATGGCTGATCTTCTACCTCATCTCCACTTTCCTCCACTATCCCCATATCCCTTGATTCAGTTAATATTCAAAAATCTATCCATCTCTGTCTTGAATATACTCAACGACTGAGCCTCCACAGCCCTCTGGGGTAGAGAATTCCAAAGATTCACCACCCTCTGAGTGAAGAAATTTCTCCTCATCTCAGTCCTAAATGGCCGAATCCTTATTCTGAGACTGTGACCCCTGGTTCTCGACTCCCCAGCCAGGGGAAACATCCTCCCTGCATCTACCCTGTCAAGCCCTGTAAGAATTTTGTATGTTTCAATGAGATCACCTCTCATTCTTCTAAACTCTAGAGAACATAGGCCTAGTCTACTCAATCTGTCCTCATAGGACAATCCCCTCATCCCAGGAACCAGTCTGGTGAACCTTCGTTGCACTCCCTCTATGGCAAGTATATCCTTCCTTCGGTAAAGAGACCAAAACTGTACACAATACTCCAGGTGTGGTCTCACCAGGGCCCTATATAATTGCAATCGGGAAAACGTAGGTCATGAAGAATTGTTTGAGAAAAGTATCTCTGAAGTAAACAACTACAGCTGTTTACGTGAATAGGCTGTGTTCAAAGGCTTCGGAAACAGATACATCGTGAGGTCTTTTCTGTGACGTGTACCTTTGATGTAGGCAAAATAAGATGTATAAAGGAGCATTGTTTTCAACAGTGCTTTGGAGGGCTCGAAAGGTACAGAAACCGAAAGCCACTCTCTGTGTACAGTATAGGTCGATCCGCTGTGCTGTACATGAATCAAGTCTGTTCCGAACACTCCACCATCAACTGTCTCGAGCTTACTCGAAGCCTGTCGTTGTGGACCATAGGCAGGAAGGAGGTTGACTAATAGCTGATCCTTAACAGGGAGTCTGCAGTGTGCAAATTGGCTAATTCCCTTGCATTACAACAGTGACGACACTTCAAAAGAAAGTACTTCATTGGCTGTGAAGTGCTTTGGGACGTCCTGAGTTGGTGAAAGGCGATGTTTAAATGCGAGTCTTTTTGTCTTACTCACTCCTCGCTCTGGGTGGGTGGGGTGGGCGGCGTCTGAGCGGATTACTTGAGTCCAGGACTCTAGCCCTTGGCCCACACTTACTGGCTGGCTTTTGCAGGGCCCCTTAACTCTCCCGATTTCCCCTGCTATCCCTTGAGGGAATCCCTGCGGAGCTGCCCCCCCCCTGTATTCAACAGACACTCGCTCTTCCAGGCTCGCGCGCACGCGTGTCAATAAAATGGGCAACCGGGCCAGGGGGCAAAGGTCAACCAGAGCGGGTGGAGCCGGTAACCACTGGCAACTCGGCCCTGCCGGGAGACGAGAGCCTGGCCAAGAAAGAAAGAAAAGTTTCAATCTTGGTCCCAACAGCTTATTAACTTGGAAACTCTTAGCAACTCGACGCCTCCTGACCAAATTATTTGGAAAGCAGTTAAGCTGATCCTCTAATTCCATCTCTTATTACCTCAGCTGCTCGGTGTTTGTTCAGCCCCGCCTACCTCCTTGTTTACCAGCACAACCTCACCCTCTAGTCCAACACTGTGCAATACAATTCGTTCCTGCATCATGTTCAGGAGATTCTTGTCGACTCTTGTAATTAATGCTGTTCCAGCTGCTTAACAGCATGGGGAATTTGTCCAGAATGGAGCCACACAGTGGGTCAGACACTGTCCTTTCCCCCTCTGGGACTGGGCGGTGCAGTGGGTCAGACACTGTCCTTTCACCCTCTGGGACTGGGTGATGCGGTAGGTCAGACACTGTCCTTTCCCCCTCTGGGACTGGGCGGTGCAATGGCTCAGACACTGTCCTTTCACCCTCTGGGACTGGGTGGTGCAGTGGGTCAGACACTGTCCTTTCCCCCTCTGGGACTGGGTGGTCCAGTGGGTCAGACACTGTCCTTTCACCCTCTGGGACTGGGTGGTGCAGTGGGTCAGAAACTGTCCTTTCCCCCTCTGGGACTGGGTGGTGCAGTGGGTCAGACACTGTCCTTTCCCCCTCTGGGACTGGGTGGTGCAGTGGGTCAGCCACTGTCCTTTCCCCCTCTGGGACTGGGTGGTGCAGTGGCTCAGACATTGTCCTTTCCCCCTCTGGGACTGGGTGGTGCAGTGGGTCAGACACTGTCCTTTCCCCCTCTGGGACTGGGTGGTGCGGTGGGTCAGACACTGTCCTTTCCCCCTCTGGGACTGGGTGGTGCGGTGGGTCAGACACTGTCCTTTCCCCCTCTGGGACTGGGTGGTGCAGTGGGTCAGCCACTGTCCTTTCCCCCTCTTGGACTGGGGAGTTTAGATACTATCCTTTCATCAGTGGATCTGAGCTGACAAATTCAACACACCTGAAGGGATGAAATTTCAAAACAGTAAAAACAGAGATTAACTTGGAGGTCTTAGTTAAAAGAGATGGTGAAATTAAGAAATATTAAGTGAACAGTTTCTAGTTTTCACTAGAGGACACTAACTTGCTGTCCATTTTCTGCAGTTGATGCAGCATTATATAGAATTACCTCGGATATACGGCACAGAAACAGGCCATTCGGCCCAACCAGTCCATGCCGGTGTTTATGCTCCACTCGAGCCTCCACCCATCTTTCTCATCTAAATCTATCAGCATAACCCCCTATTCCCTTCTCCCTCATATGCTTGTCTAGCCTCTCCTTAAATGCATCTATACTATTCGCCTCGACCACTCCCTGTGGTAGCGAGTTCCACATTCTCACCACTCTCTGGGTAAAGAAGTTCCTTCTGAATTCCCGATGGGATTTCTTATTGACTATCTTGTATTGATTGGCCTCTAGTTATGCTCTTCCGCACAAATGGGAACACTTCTCTGCATCTACTCTCAAAACCTCTCATAATTTTAAAGACCTCTATTAGGTCGCCCCTCAGCCTTCTCTTTTTCAAGAGGAAAGAGACCCAGCCTGTTCATCCTTTCCTGATATGGATAACATCCTAGAGACTTTGACTTTGAAGTCAGTGTGACAGAGAAACGTGTTAAGTAAAGGGATTTTAAGACTGACCAGTCTCCTCTGTCAAATGTTTGCAGTGGAGGTGGTCTGAAGGGTTTCGACAGAAAATTCGAGGGGCGTTGGTTATCATTACGGAGGGATCGCTAAGTGCCGACGGTCCACAGGACTGGAGCCAGCAAAGATAGGGCATTGGCAAGAATTGGACCCCAAGCAACTAAAGCCCCCCTTCGCCCGCCGTCAATAACAAGAAAGAACTTGCATTTATGTAGCGCCTTTCATGACCGTGGGACGTCTCAAAGCGCTTTACAGCCAATGAAGTACTTTTTGAAGTGTAGTCACTGTTGCAATGTAGGAAACGCCGCAGCCAATTTGCGCACAGCAAGATCCCACAGAAAAGCAGTGTGACAAATGACCAGATAATCTGTTTCAGGCGTTGGTTTCGGGATAAACATCAGGAGAGCTCCCCTGCTCCTCTTCGAATAGCGCCATAGGAGCTTTTACGTCCACCTGAGAGAGCAGACTCCCTTTTGAAGTGGACGGACTATCGGGCGGGTGGGAGGGGTGGTGTGTATAACCGGCGTTCCACCCGATCCCATGGGATTCCCGCTCCAGCGAGTTAGGTTAAAATTTCCCCCCCGCCCCCCGTAGGCAGATAGGGCTGGATTAGGTGTGGGCCACGATATTCCCCCTACCCCTGCTGTAGTCTCCACCGTGGGTAGGGCAGACACTGTCCGAGTTAGAGTCATAGAGTTATACAGCACAGAAAGAGGCCCTTCGGCCCATCGGGTCCGCGCTGGCCATCAAGCCCTGTCTATTCTAATCCCATTTTCCAGCACTTGGTCCATAGCCTTGTATGCTATGGCGTTTCAAGTGCTCATCTAAATGCTTCTTGAATGTTGTGAGGGTTCCTGCCTCTACCTCCCTTTCAGGCAGTGAGTTCCAGATTCCAACCACCCTCTGGTTGAAAAAGTTTTTCCTCAAATCCCCTCTAAACCTCCTGCCCCTTACCTTGAAACTATGCCCCCTGGTTATTGACCCCTCTACTAAGGGGAAATGTTCCTTTCTATCTACCCTATCTATGCCCCTCATAATTTTGTACACCTCAATCAGGTCCCCCCTCAGCCTTCTCTGCTCTAAGGAAAACAACCCCAGCCTGTCCAGTCTCTCTTCATAGCTGAAGCGCTGCAGCCCAGGTAACATCCTGGTGAATCTCCTCTGCACCCTCTCCAATGCAATCACATCCTTCCTATAGTGTGGCGACCAGAACTGCACACACTATTCATGAATAACAACTGCGTGTGTGAGGTAGCGTGGCAGGGGCGGGGCGCGGGCAGGGCGCCCCAGTGAAGGTTTCGCAACTCATAACGGATCGATGGTCAGTCACTATCGCGGGGCCAAAGTCTCCCCGTTGTCGTGTGTGGCGTTCTTCCATGAGATGTTAACTGTGCAAGGTGTGGCGGACAAGACTTCGTACCGGCAGGTGCAAGGGCCTCTTTGAATGCTGACGTTTACTTTGGCTCTTTATTGCGCCAGTAAACAGGCTGCCAAATTTTACTGTTCCTTTTTAAACCTTTCTGTCCGAATTCTGCTCGGCGGCCCGACTGTAAAACCCTGGGCCGCCAAATAAAGGAGTCACGGGTGTCGGCATAAAAGAAAGAACTTGTTTTTATACAGCGTTTTTCCTCGACCTCCAGACGTCCCAAAGTGCTTTACAGCCAATGAAGCACTTTTTGAAGTGTCGTCACTGCTGTAATGTGGGAAACGCGGCAGCCAATTTGCGCACAGCAAGCTCCCACAAACAGCAACGTGATAGTGACCAGATAATCTGTTTTGGTGATGTTGTTTGAGGTGATAAATATTCTCCCCAGGACACCGGGGAGAACTCCCCCTTGCTCTTCTTCGAAATAGTGGCCACGGGATCGTTTACATCCACCCGAGAGGGCAGGCGGGACCTCGGTTTAAGGTCCCCCTCTGAAAGACGGCACCTCCGACAGCGCAGCGCTCCCTCAGTGCTGCACTGGAGTGTGCCAGCCTGGATTTTTGTGCTCCAGTCCCTCGAGTTGTTCGCAACTGAGCCACGGCTGACAAGGTCGTTAAGAGTCAACCAGGCTGGTGTGGGACTGGAGCCATATATAGGCCAGAGCAACAGGTTTAGGGCTCAGTGAACTCCTTGGGTTTTTACGACAATCAGACAGCTTCAAGGTCAGATTTACTGAAGCCAGCTTTTTTAAGTAAATTAATTCAAATTCTCAAACTGCCCATGTGAGATTTGAACTTGTGTCCTACTCGGACGAGGCCTACTGAATTACTACTCCAGTAACTCAACCCACTACTCTAACTTCTATACTCGCTGGAGTATAGAAGAATGAGAGGGGATCTCATCGAAACATATAAAATTCTGACAGGTCTGGACAAACTAGATGCAGGAAGAATGTTCCCGATGGTCGGGGAGTCCAGAACCAGGGGTCATAATCTAAGGATAAGGGGTAAACCATTTAGGACTGAGATGAGGAGGGATTTCTTCACCCAGAGAGTGGTGAACCTGTGGAATTCTCTACCACAGAAGGCAGTTGAGGCCAAGTCATTAAATATATTCAAGAATGAGTTAGATATATTTCTTAAAGCTAAAGGGATCAAGGGA
The DNA here is from genome assembly GCA_030390025.1 of Squalus acanthias. NCBI lineage: Eukaryota > Metazoa > Chordata > Chondrichthyes > Squaliformes > Squalidae > Squalus > Squalus acanthias. The sequence continues at coordinate 13,275,555 of CM059449.1, forward strand.
TATGGGGAGAAAGCAGGGACAGGGTTCTGAATTTGGATGATCAGCCATGATCTCATTAAATGGCGGAGCAGGCTCGAGGGGCCGAATGGCCTACTCCTGCTCCTATCTTCTCTGTTTCTATGTAACATAACCTCATTGCACGAGACCCTTTTTTTTAATACAATACAGCTGTTTAAAAAAGTGTTTAACTCACTGTGCGTTTTCCTGTTCTATTTCTTCCTGTGCTATTGAAATGAGTTGCTGACACCATCTTTCTGTCTTTCGGACGATAAATTAAACCGAAGCCCCCCCGCCCCTGTCTGCCCCCTCGGGTCGGACGTAAAAGATAAACACGGTCACTATTTTGAAGAAGAGCAGAGCAGGGGCGTTCTCCCCCGGTAACCTGGCCAATATTTATGTCAGAAATATGTCGAATATTCAGCACAGAAACAGGCCCGTTCGGCCCGGCTGGTCTGTGCTGGTGTTTATACTCCACCACGAGTCTCCTCCCGTTCCATCTGCCGCCTCCTCGGCCTCGACCAACATCACTGAAAACAAAACCCAGATGCTCTGGTCATTATCGCAGCGCTGTTTGTGGGATCTTGCTGTGCGCGAATTGGCTGCCGCGTTCCCCTAAATTGCGACAGTGACCGCACTTCCGAAAACAGATGCTTCGTTGGCTGTAAGGAGCTTTGGGACGTCCTGAGGGGGCGATGTAAACGCAAGACTTTCTTGCGCCGCTGCTCTGTGTCTCTCGCCCAGGATCCACGCTCCCTGTGAGAGGGGGGGGGAAGCTTCTGTCCCACACCGGCGATTAATATTTTGTTGCTTTTTATTCCCCGTCCCTCGTAGGGAAGAGGTGCAGCAAAACTGCGTTCGCTGGCGGAAGAAGTCACGCTTCATGTGCAAGATGAGCGCCAGCCCAGTCACGGGTGTCCTGGACACCAGCATCTGCCGAGTGTCCGTCCGCAAGGTTTGTCCAGTCAATGCTTTCAAAAATAGGTATTTTACAAAGTATTTATAGCACAGAAACCGGCCATTCGGCCCCACTGGTCCTCGTGAGCCTCCTCCCACCCTTCATCGTCAAACCCTATCAGCATCTCCTTCTATTCCCTTCTCCCTCGTGTACTTGTCTAGCCCCCCCTTAAAGGCATCTATACTATTCGCCTCAACCACTCCCTGTGGTAGCGAGTTCCACATTCTCGCCACTCTCCGTGTGAAGAAGTTTCTCCTGAATTCCCCATTGGATTTATTAGTGACTATCTCATATTTATGGCCCCTAGTTCTGGTCTCGTCCGCAAGTGGAAACATCTTCTAAACGTCTACCCTATCAAACCCTATCGTAATTTTGCAGACCTCCATCAGGTCACCCCTCAGACTCCCCTTTTCTGGAAAAAAGTTCAATCTTTCCTGGTAGGTACAACCTCTCCGTTCTGCTATCATTCCAGTAAATCTTTTTTGCACCTTCTCCATATCCTTTTTATAATATGGAGACCAGAACTGTGCACAGTAAGTGCCCCAAGTGTGGTCCAACCAGGGTTCAATGGAAGTTTAACACAACTTCTCTGCTTTTCAATTCTGTCCCTCTAGAAATGAACCCCAGGGCTTGGTTTGCTTTTTTTTAATGGTCTTATTAACCTGCGTCGCTACTATTTGTGATCTGTGTATCTGTGGCCCCAGAACCCTCTGTTCCTCCACCCCGTTTAGACACTTATTTTCCAAGGAGTATGTGGCCTCCTTATTCTTCCTACCAAAATGAACTACCTCACACTCATCTATATTTTATGAAGGGTTTTGATGAGCGTAAATAAGGAGAAACTGTTTCCACTGGCGGGAGGGTCGGTAACCGCAGGGCACTGATTTAAGGTAATTGGCAAAAGAAGCACAGGGAGAGATAAGGAGAATTTTTTTTTTTAAACGCAGCGACTTGTTGTGATCTGGAACGCACTGCGTGAAGGGACGGTGGAAGCTGAGTCAATAGTAACTTTCAAAAGGGAATTGGATAAATGTTTGAAAAGGAAAAATTTGCAGGGCTAAAGAGCGGGGGGGGAGAGTGGGACTAATTGGGTCGCTCTTTCAAAGAGCCGGCACGCGCATGATGGGCCTCAGGGCCTCCTTCTGTGCTGTACGATTCTGCGAGTTTGATAACTGCTGTCTCTCTCTTCGCCCCCTTTCTTTCCGCTCCATCTCGCTCTTGCTCAGTCTTTCCACTTGGGAAAATGAACGTCTCTCGAGCTGGAGAGACTAGTTGTGCCCCAGGTTCGATCCCCAGTCCTCCGCTGAGTTACTCGATCTCAGACCAGAGTGGAGGTTAAGAGGGCTAAGTTTGGTCTCGGTGCCCCCCGGAGGCAGGGAGGGGGAAATATGATCCAGGGCTCCGGTTCCCGGCCTCGACGGAGAATTGGAAATCGGGTCCAATTCTGGCCTCTTGCGCATCCCCGATTTTCATCGCTCCGCCATTGGTGGCCGTGCCTTCAGCTGCCTGGGTCCTAAGCTCTGGAATTCCCTCCCTAAACCTCTCTGCCTCTCTACCTCTCTTTTTCCTCCTTTTAAAACACTCCTTAAAACCGACCTCTTTGACCAAGCTTTTGATCACCTGCCCTAATTTCTCCTTATGTGGCTCGGTGCCAAATTTTGTTTGATAACACTCCTCTGTTTCTACTCATTTAAAGGCGCTGTATAACAGCCTAAAGGCTTAGGCTTAACCAGGAGACATTCCGAGGGAATCGGACCCAGCACGAGGCCAGGCCTGTAGGGGGAGGGGGAGTAAAGGGGGATCAGTATTGAGGGGGATGGGACATCCCTACATTGCTCAGGCCTGCCCTCGAGAAGCAGGAGGGAACCGCGCTGGCCAAGGGGGAAGGCTGCAGTCCGAGTGCCCTCTGGCTGCTGCGCTGCTGTTGAATAGGTTTGGTATTTAACTTCAAAGCACCTCAAGCTGTCAATGAGCTGCTGAATAATGCAGGATAAATGCCAAGAATGTGAAACGAAAACAAAGCCAAGAGCAGCCGAGAGAGAGAGAGAGGGGACGGGTTTGAGGCCAGAACTGTAACTGGTAGGGAAGCGAGGCCTTTGAACAACACAGGAGGGGGATGGGCAGGGAGAGGATTGCAGGTAGAACTAGGAATGCTGTCTCTTGTCACAAAGAGAGGAACTTAATAGGTTAGATAGATTATCACATTCTCTTACTTTTGATGGGACAGTGTAGAGGGAGCTTTACTCTGTATCTAACCTGTGCTGTACCTGCCCTGGGAGTGTTTGATGGGACAGTGTAGAGGGAGCTTTACTCTGTATCTAACCCGTGCTGTACCTGCCCTGGGAGTGTTTGATGGGACAGTGTCGAGGGAGCTTTACTCTGTATCTAACCCGTGCTGTACCTGCCCTGGAACTGTTTGATGGGACAGTGTAGAGGGAGCTTTACTCTGTATCTAACCCGTGCTGTACCTGCCCTGGGAGTGTTTGATGGGGCAGGGTAGAGGGAGCTTTACTCTGTATCTAACCCGTGCTGTACCTGCCCTGGGAGTGTTTGATGGGGCAGGGTAGAGGGAGCTTTACTCTGTATCTAACTCGTGCTGTACCTGCCCTGGGAGTGTTTGATGGGACAGTGTAGAGGGAGCTTTACTCTGTATCTAACCCGTGCTGTACCTGCCGTGGGAGTGTTTGATGGGACAGTATCGAGGGAGCTTTACTCTGTATCTAACCCGTGCTGTACCTGCCCTGGGAGTGTTTGATGGGACAGTGTAGAGGGAGCTTTACTCTGTATCTAACCCGTGCTGTACCTGCCCTGGGAGTGTTTGATGGGACAATGTAGAGGGAGCTTTACTCTGTATCTAACCCGTGCTGTACCTGCCCTGGGAGTGTTTGATGGGACAGTGTAGAAGGAGCTTTACTCTGTATCTAACCCCGTGCTGTACCTGCCCTGGGAGTGCTTGATGTTATAATTGTACCAGGTGTGCTGTGCCAAGTATTTGAAGGGTTAACACATGATTCCTCTGTCTCTGCAGGAACTAAAAGGTGGAAAAGCTTTCACTAAGGTAAGAGCCCATTCTGAGTGTCCGCCTTGTTCTGTGTGAGATTCTGCATCCTGCTCTGTTGGGAGACTGTCTCTACGGTGGTCATGGTTTGATAGAATTTTGCTACCGTGTGACATCATGTGATGCTGGGGCATTATTCGCGTGGCCGAGTTTTTAATGATTCCAAAGGGTGCGAGGCTTCCCCTGCTCGATCAGTGAGCTTATCCAGGCAGTAACGGAGTTGTAGCGACCAGGGCGGCCCCCAGGTTCTGTCTCATTGGCCTTGGGGGCTGTGGGCTGGGGCAAGGGGGAGGGAGGGAGGGGATAAAAAATCAGCCAGTGGACCCCCCTCGTGTTTGGACTTCAGGTAACGAGCGTTCAGTTCAGGCGATGCTTCCACAGTCGAATAGCTGGCTGAACCTCCCCTTGGCTTGGCGTACAGATGAATAGTGCCCATGTGGCCAGTGTACCAAAGGGCGAAACATACTCTGGTGAGGGGTCACGATCCGCAGGGTGGAGGAAATTTTAAATAATTGACCAGAAGGCTGATCTGGGCAAATGATCCACTGTGGTGAAGGATTGAAATCTCGGTTGGGGGCGGGTGGGGGGCATGGGTTTAAAAATGAGGAAGTTAGGGGTGAGAAAGGGAAGTCAGTAATGGAGTGGTGGAATCAGTTACAATGGAACTGCCATCAGTAAACATGCAAACAGTATAAGTGGGTTCAAGAGACAATTCCACACATGTCTGGACAAAGACAGACTGAGGGATATGGTGAGAACGTGGGTAGGTCCAGTGAGGCACTGTGGGATAAGGTGGGTAGGTGAGGTGAGACACTGTGATAAGGTGGGTAGGTGAGGTGAGGCACTGTGTGATAAGGTGGGTAGGTGAGGTGAGACACTGTGATAAGGTGGGTAGGTGAGGTGAGGCACTGTGTGATAAGGTGGGTAGGTGAGGTGAGACACTGTGTGATAAGGTGGGTAGGTGAGGTGAGACACTGTGATAAGGTGGGTAGATGAGGTGAGGCACTGTGTGATAAGGTGGGTCGGTGAGGCACTGTGGGATAAGGTGGGTCGGTGAGGCACTGTGGGATAAGGTGGGTTGGTGAGGCACTGTGGGATAAGGTGGGTCGGTGAGGCACTGTGGGATAAGGTGGGTCGGTGAGGTGAGGCACTGTGGGATAAGGTGGGTAGGTGAGGCACTGTGGGATAAGGTGGGTAGATGAGGTGAGGCACTGTGGGATAAGGTGGGTCGGTGAGGTGAGGCACTGTGGGATAAGGTGGGTAGGTGAGGTGAGACACTGTGGGATAAGGTGGGTAGGTGAAGTGAGGCACTGTGGGATAAGGTGGGTCGGTGAGGCACTGTGGGATAAGGTGGGTCGGTGAGGTGAGGCACTGTGGGATAAGGTGGGTAGGTGAGGCACTGTGGGATAAGGTGGGTAGATGAGGTGAGGCACTGTGGGATAAGGTGGGTTGGTGAGGTGAGGCACTGTGGGATAAGGTGGGTCGGTGAGGCACTGTGGGATAAGGTAGGTCGGTGAGGTGAGGCACTGTGGGATAAGGTGGGTCGGTGAGGCACTGTGGGATAAGGTGGGTAGGTGAGGTGAGGCACTGTGGGATAAGGTAGGTCAGTGAGGCACTGTGTGATAAGGTGGGTCGGTGAGGCACTGTGGGATAAGGTGGGTCGGTGAGGTGAGGCACTGTGGGATAAGGTGGGTCGGTGAGGCACTGTGGGATAAGGTGGGTCGGTGAGGCACTGTGGGATAAGGTGGGTCGGTGAGGCACTGTGGGATAAGGTGGGTCGGTGAGGCACTGTGGGATAAGGTGGGTCGGTGAGGCACTGTGGGATAAGGTGGGTAGGTGTGGTTAAGAATGTATCGGTATGGTGAGAATGTGGGTAGGTGCGGTTAATCTATGAAAACGGGCTAGGCTTGTTTGAACTAATGGCATTTTTCTGTTCGTTATGCAACATGTTGCTCACTTGGAAAAATATTGGTGTGGGACTTATTCCTGATAGTGACGACCTCTGCGCATATCCAGAGTGTACTGACTTAGGATTTTAGTAACGACCTGCTGGTGATAGAGAAACCTTATTGTCTGAGGCACTGTCTCTCCCTATTCCCCTCTCTCTCCCTTCCTCTCTCTCTCTCTCACTCCCTCTCTGTCTGTCTATCTCTTTCTCTTCTCCCCTCTTCCTCAATCTTGCTCTCGTGCTCTCTATATCTATCTCCCTCCATCTCCACCTCTCCCTCTCTCGCCCTTCTTCCCTATTCTCCTCTGCCTCTCCTCCCCCCCTCTCAGTTCCCTCATTCTCCTCCCTCTCTCCCCCTCCCTTTCCTCCTGTCTCCTTCTCTCCATCTTTCTATATCTTTGTCTTTCTCTTGCATTCTCCACACCGCCCCCCCTTCCACTGCCCGATCAGTATGACTCCACGTTGTGCTCTTCTGAGTCACTCGTGGCTCCAATCCTACACCCTCTTCCTTCTCTCTGCATTCCTCATTGACTCCCCGCACTCATTTCTTTCCCATGATCTCAAAACCGTAGCATAGAGTCATAGAATAGTACAGCTCAGAAGGAGGCCATTCAGCCCATCGAGTCTGCGCCGGCTCTTTCGAAGAGCAATCCAGTCAGTCCCACTCCCCCTGCTCGTTCCCCATATCCCTGCAATTTTTTCTCCTTCAAGTATTTATCCAATTCCCTTTTGAAGGCTACTATTGAATCTGTAGCCAACACCCTATCAGGCAGCGCATTCCAAATCCTAACCACTCGTTGCGTAAAAAAGTTTTTCCTCATGTCGCCTCTGGTTCTTTTGCCAATCACCTTAAATCTGTGCCCTCTGGTTACCGACCCTTCAGCCACTGGGGACAGTTTCTCTCCATTTACTCTATCTAAACTCTTCGTGATTTTAAACACCTCTATCAAATCTCCTCTTAGCCTTCTCTGCGCTAAGGAGAACAACCCCAGCTTCTCCAGTCTGCCCACGTAACTGCAATCCCGCATCCCTGGAACCATTCTAGTAAATCTCCTCTGTACCCTCTCCAAAGCCTTCTCATCCTTCCCAAAGTGTGGTGCCCAGAACTGGACACAATACCCCAGCTGGGGCCTTACTTACCTCCCTCGGGTCCCCACCTCCTGTAGCTGTAAATTGGTGTCACTTAACTGAGTTACCTTGCCATCCCTCCATCTCTTGTCAACCTTGGCGTTGCTAGGTACTACCAGGCCTTGGGCCTTCACCTTGGTTCCTCAATAATATATTACAAAAAGAACCCAAACGGGGTATTATACTAAAATAATTAATAGTTAATGATGTAATGACACAATTAAAAAGTCAACCGGACAGCAAGTCTGAGTAAATCATTCTTTTGAATTAGTAACTTCATTCACCAGGTACTAAATACCTTTTCTGAGAAATCAAAGCTGGGCCTTATTTCCCACGAATGAGCTGGTTTCAGCCGGTTGAGTCTCCCATCATCCTGCCCTGGGGCCCTGGACGCGGTGAGGCCTGTCACGGTGCCAAGTTGTCATACACACGCATTGTTTATTCAGGCTGCTATCAGCCACCTCCTGAGGTGTACTGATAATCGCTTGGCAAACAGAGGCTAGTGCTGGACTGGCACGCAAGAGGGAGGGAGGAGAGAGAGAGAGAGAGAGAGGAGAGAGAGAGAGAGAGAGGAGGAGAGAGAGAGGGGACAGAGAGAGGAGAGGGAGAAAGATAAAGTGAGAGAGAGCAAGAGATAGGGAGGGAAAGCGAGAGAGTGAGAGAGTGAGAGACAGAAAGATAAAGAGAGAGAGATCGAGAGCGAGAGACCGAACGAGAGAGAGGGGGAGAGAGAAAGATAGAGACAGAAAGAGAGAGGGGAGTGAGAAAGCGAGAGAAAGAGAAGGAGAAATAAAGAGAGAGATGGAGAGATAAAGAGACAAAAAGAGAGAGGGGAGTGAGACAGACAGAAAGAAAGAGGGGGAGACAGAGAGGGGAAAGAGCGAGATAGAGACAGAAAGTGGGAGAGGGGAACGAGACAGACAGAGACAGAAAGTGGGAGAGGGAGAAAGAAAGATAGAAAGACAGAGAGAGAGAGGGGAGTGAGACAGGGACAGAAAGAGAGACAGAGGGAGCAATAGAGAGAGAGACAGGAAGAGAGAGCAAAAGAGACAAAAAGAGAGTGCAAGCGAGAGCATGTAATGTCAGAAATGCGGCAGTCAGTGTACGCACAGCATGATCCCACAAACAGCATGTGATAAATGACCAGATAATCTGTTTTTTAGTGATGTTGGTTGAGGGATAAATATTGACCAGGACACCGGGGAGGACTCCTCTGCTCTTCTTTGAAATAGTACCATGGATCTTTTACGTCCACCTGACAAGGCAGACAGAGCCTTGGTTTAACATCTCACACGAAAGATAGCATCTCCAACAGTGCAGCATTCCCTCAGCACTGCCCCTCCGAGAGTGCAGCGCTCCCTCAGCACTGCCCCTCCGACAGTGCAGCACTCCCTCAGTACTGCCCCTCTGACAGTGCAGCGCTCCCTCAGCACTGCCCCTCCGACAGTGCAGCACTCCCTCAGCACTGCCCCTCCGACAGTGCAGCACTCCCTCAGTACTGCCCCTCTGACAGTGCAGCGCTCCCTCAGCACTGCCCCTCCGACAGTGCAGCACTCCCTCAGTACTGCCTCTCCGACAGTGCAACGCTCCCTCAGTACTGCCCCTCCGACAGTGCAACGCTCCCTCAGTACTGCCCCTCCGACAGTGCAACGCTCCCTCAGTACTGCCCCTCCGACAGTGCAACGCTCCCTCAGTACTGCCCCTCCGACAGTGCAGCGCTCCCTCAGCACTGCCTCTCCGACAGTGGAGCGCTCCCTCAGCACTGCCCCTCCGACAGTGCAGCGGAGCTCCCTCAGTACTGCCCCTCCGACAGTGCAGCGCTCCCTCAGCACTGCATTGGGAGTGCCAGCCTGGATTATATGCTCAAGAGTCTGGACTGGGGATTTGAAGCCACGGCCTTATGACTGGGGCGAGAGAGAGTGACCCACGGGTGACGGGACTGTGGAGTACTGCAGTGGGTGAGGGGGTTTCAGGACTCTGTGCCCTTCTCCGACCTGGATCTCTCTCACTTGCTCGCACCGTGCTCCCCTCCTCCAGATCTAACCCAGACTTCTCCTCCTCCTCTCCCCTGTGACCGCAGCTGGGCTTCGTTGACCTGAACCTGGCGGAGTTTGCCGGAGCCGGATCCACCGCCCGGTGCTGCATCCTGGAGGGCTACGACACCAAGAACACGCGGCAGGACAACTCCATCCTGAAGGTACGCATGGTGGAGGGGAAGGCGGCAAACGTTCGGGAACTTCAAACATGTCGGGGGCAGGGGGCGGCGGAGAGAGATCCCCATCTCCAAGGGGCATGGGGGGTTAAGGCCAAAATACTTACAGGGTCAAGAATAGTGTCCAGAGCTCCTCTGTAGAGGAGAGATGGAAAAGGTACAAGGCGAAGGCTCCTCTTGGGGTGTCTCATCGATAATCCTGGCTGTACTTGTTTTCTCTTGTCAATCTTTGCCGAATTTTTATACCCATTAAGGTTTATAGTTCTGGCGACTGAGGCTCCTTCCATTTCAGGCAGCCAGTGTCAGAACCTGACACTCCCAGGGCAGGTACAGCACGGGTTAGATACAGAGTAAAGCTCCCTCTACACTGGCCCATCAAACACTCCCAGGGCAGGTACAGCACGGGTTAGATACAGAGTAAAGCTCCCTCCACACTGGCCCATCAAACACTCCCGGGGCAGGTACAGCACGGGTTAGATACAGAGTAAAGCTCCCTCTACACTGGCCCATCAAACACTCCCAGGGCAGGTACAGCACGGGTTAGATACAGAGTAAAGCTCCCTCTACACTGGCCCATCAAACACTCCCAGGGCAGGTACAGCACGGGTTAGATACAGAGTAAAGCTCCCTCTACACTGACCCATCAAACACTCCCTTAAAGTTGAGTCGATATTCAGAGTGGGAATACATTGATTGATAGATTTTGCTGTAACGCCCCTGGTTCCAGCACGTGATGGTGTTCAGCCCCACACTGACCCTCTTGTACAGAGCCTGCTATTGGAACCGGTTTCGTCCCTGCCCACTTGGCTGACATTTGATGGATGGTGGGTGGGATGTGGTCCAGCCTCTCACTTAATCTGCAGTTTCTGTAAAATTTGTTTTGATTTTGTTCGAATACTGAAATTGCTGATGAATGATTTGCTCTTTTTCCCTCTCTCTCTCTCTCTCTCTCTCTCTTCCCCTCTGTACTGCTGTCTTTCGTTCTTTGTCTCTGTCTATCTTTTTCTGTCTCCCCATAACACTCTCTGCATTTGTGTCTCTGTTTTGCTTTCTCTCTCTCACTCCCCTCTGTATCTCTTTTTTTTTTAACTCTTTCTCGGTCTTTATTTCTGTGTCTGTTTTTCATTCACTTTGTTTAACCGCCTCGGTTTCTCTCTACCTTTCACTTTCTGTTCTTCTGTTTCTTTGTCTTTGTGTGTGTGTGTCTCTCTGTCTCTGTTGCTGTCTGCCTGTCTCTGCTTTCTCCTTTTTCCTGTTGCTCTCTCTCTCTTTCTATCTCTCTAACCGTCCCTGTTTTTCCTCTTTTTCTTCTTTTTCCTATTTCTTTCTCTCGATTTCTATCTTTCTCCATTGCCCTATTTCTTTCTCTCTCTATCTCTGCCATTTCCTCTCTCTTTTCTCTCTCTCTCCTTTTTCCTATTTCTTTCTGTCTCTCTTTCTATCTCCCTGCCCTTTCCTCTCTCTCTCTTTTTCCTGTTTATTTCTTTTTCTCTCTCTGCCTTTTCCTGATTGTCTCTCTCTCTCTCTCTCTCGCTGTGCTTTCCCTGTCTGTATATCCCAGGTCTCCATCAGTATGCAGTTGTTGCTGGGGGACCCCTGCTTTAAAACGTGAGTACTGGCCTGTGGCTGCGCTATCTTCAATCCTGTGCCGATGTTCGATGAACTTTTCCCCGACAAGATAGGGTTGACTGATGCTGTCCCTCTACAAGTGAACTCTACATCACTAAGCCTGCCCCTGCTCCCCCACTGCCCTGTCCCTCCGTTCTACGCTCGCCCCAGACTCCAGTTCTCCCTTTTCACTCCCTCTGCTCTCATAGCCCATGCTCGCCTTAGTTCCCATGTCCATAGAAACAAGAGGAGGCCGCCATTCAGCCCCTCTTCCGCCATTCAATTAGATCGTGGCTGATCTGCATCTTAACTCCATCTTGCTTCCGTAACCCATAATACTCTCAACCTAACACAAATCTGTCAATCTCAGTGTTGAAATTTTCAATTGACCCCCCGAGCAGCAGCAGCTTTTTGAGAGAGAGAGTTCCAGATTTCCACTACCCTTTGTGTGAAGAAGTGACATCACCCCTGAATGGCCTAGCTCTAATTTTAAAGAAAGATTTGCATTGATATAGCGCCTTTCACGACCACCAGATGTTCCAAAGCGCTTTACAGCCAATGAAGTACTTTTTGAAATAACAACAGAAAACGCTGGAAAAACTCAGCAGGCCAGGCAGCATCCGTGGAGAGAGAAAGAGAGTTGACGTTTCAGGTCGATGACCTTTCGTCAGAACTGTGAAGAGCCGGAAATCAAATAGATTTAAGGCCAGGGTAAAGCTGGGAAAAGGGGGAGGGGATAAAAGAACAAAGGGGGAGATGAAGAGACATTAAGAGATATGCAAGGCTAGAGGTGAAGTGGAGTCACTGTGGTCATGTGGGAAACGCGGCAGCCAATTTGCGCACAGCAAGCTCCCACAAACAGCAACGTGATCGTGATCAGATAATCTGTTTTAGGGATGTTGATCGAGGGATAAATATTGGCCAGGACACCAGGGAGAACTCCCCCCCCCCCCCCCGCTCCTCTTCGAAATCGTGCCATGGGATCTTTTACATCCACCTGAGGGAGCAGAAGGGCCTCGGTTTAACATCTCATCCGAAAGACGGCACCTCTGACAGTGCAGCACTCCCTCAGCACTGCACTGCAGTGTCAGCCTAGATTTTTGTGCTCCAGTTTCTGGAGTGGGACTTGAACCCACGACCTCCTGACTCAGAGGCGAGAGTGGCGACTCACTGAACCACGGCTGCCTCCTTGTTCCTCCCACCAGAGGACATCGTTTCTTTCTATCGACCCTCTCGACCCATCTTCAACATCTCAATTAGATCACCCTTTAACTTCTTGGGGAACTGACTCCTTGCTGGGGTGGGGTCCCACAGGTGCCAGTCACCCTCTGTTACCCTGCCCGAGTACCGTTCTGCGTGTGTTTTCCTAGTGAGTTCCAGCAGGCTATTTGACTGTGGAGGACATCGCTATCACTATCCCGTCACTACCGTGAGTGAGATCAACCAGACCAAGGATTGGACCAGGGACCTCCGTGGTCCGTAAGGGGTCAGCTACTCTCTAGTCAAACCAGCAGAGCCACTGGGGGAAGCTGTGACAGTCCATCTCCTGGGGGAGAGTGATGGAGAAAGAAAGACTTGCATTTATATAGCGCCTTTCATGTCGTAAAACCTCCCAAGGCGCTTCACAGGCGTGTTATAAGACAAAAAATTTGACACCGAGCCACATAAGGAGATATTAGGGCAGATGACCAAAAGCTTGGTCAAAGAGGTAGGTTTTAAGGAGCGTCTTAAAGGAGGAAAGCGATGTAGAGGCGGAGAGGTTTAGGGAGGGAATCCCATAGCTTAGGGCCCAGGCAGCTGAAGGCACGGCCTCCAATGGTGGAGCGATGAAAATCGGGGATGCTCAAGAGGCCAGAACTGGAGGAGCGCAGAGATCTCGGCTAATAAAATAATATCTGAAGTGCGGCCACCGCTGTCGTGGCCAATTTGCGCACAGCAGGAGTCCCACAAACGGCAATGAGGTAAATGACCGGATAATTTTTAGTGATGTTGATTGAGGGTTGAATATTGGCCCAGGACACCCGGGGAGAACTCCCTCCTGCTCGTCTTCGAAATAGCGCCACGGGTTCTTTTACGTTCAACCTGCTCCTCAAAACCTGATCTTGCCACTTGTATCTTAAGTCAAATATGCCCTGCAGTTGGGATCTGTGACGGTACAAGGTGCTGTCCTGTTGTGTTCGGATTCCTTTCCACTTTTGTTGCTCTTGTAATACCACTGCTTCGGCCAGCAGGTGGTGCTGTGGCTCTGGTTAAACAGAGGGAGGGCAAAAGCGCCACACATAGACAACATGGGGTACTGCAGGCAGACTGCTAATTAATTGTTTATTGGAAAAACTGCAAGGGTCTTTTGCAAAGTCAGCCCTTTTAGTGCCAGAAGCTTATTTTCACACTACTGATAGCTTAGCTGCACGACTGATTATTTTTCCTTTTTGTCTCCTCCAGGCCACCATCCAACACCAAGCTGAACAACATCATGGGCAGTGAGGACTCGTTGGAACCTGATTGCAAGGGAGATGCTGGGACGGATGGGGAACACTTGGCTCCTCGCAGGCCTAACACACTGAGGCTGCCCAAGTGTAGGTCACTGATTACGGGATCAGGTAAGAGATTATAGTGGCAGGTGGGTTAGACACTGTCCTTTCCCCCTCTGGGACTGGGTGGTGCGGTGGGTCAGACACTGTCCTTTCCCCCTCTGGGACTGGGTGTTGCGGTGGGTCAGACACTGTCCTTTCCCCCTCTGGGACTGGGTGGTGCAGTGGGTCAGACACTGTCCTTTCACCCTCTGGGACTGGGTGGTGCAGTGGGTCAGAGACTGTCCTTTCCCCCTCTGGGACTGGGTGGTGCGGTGGGTCAGACACTGTCCTTTTCCCCCTCTGGGACTGGGTGGTGCGGTGGGTCAGACACTGTCCTTTCCCCCTCTGGGACTGGGTGGTGCAGTGGGTCAGACACTGTCCTTTCCCCCTCTGGGACTGGGTGGTGCAGTGGGTCAGACACTGTCCTTTCCCCCTCTGGGACTGGGCAGTGCGGTGGGTCATCCACTGTTCTTTCACCCTCTGGGACTGGGTGGTGCAGTGGGTCAGACACTGTCCTTTCCCCCTCTGGGACTGGATGGTGCAGTGGGTCAGACACTGTCCTTTACCCCTCTGGGACTGGGTGGTGCAGTGGGTTTGAAACTTAACTGAGAATGATGGCATGGAAGTCCCCTCTGTCTAGTGACTATAAGCATCCCATATCAAATTGGTTTGGACAGCTTCAAACCCAATTCCCAGTGGGTATGAAAACTGACCCTCGGTTGGCAATAAATCCCACTTTGAAAAGAAAACACATGCTCGCTTGTGTGGAGAATGGGAGATGGCGCAATGGTCGAGCAGGGGGCATGCTTCAGAGGCTGATTCTGGGGGGCAAGGGGTTCAAACAATATCAACAGTCAATCCAACTACAAGAAATCTTGGTAGTTGGGATAATGAGTGGAAAATAACACTTAATGCAAGGGAATGACACTGGGGCGAGAACATCCCCACAGCCCAGTCCAGCCCTGCCCTGTGACCTCAATCACCGAGAGCGACAGGAGCAGCCACACCATGGGACCACCTCACAGTATGTAGCAGTATGATTATGCTAGCATAGTGGTAATGTTACTGGACTAGTAATCCATGGAGTAATGATCTGGAGACACGAGTTCAAATCCCACCACGGCAGCTGGGGAATTTAAATTCAGTTCATTAAATAAATCTGGAATAAAAAGCTAGTATCAGTAATGGTGACCATGAAACTACCGGATTGCTGTAATAACCCATCTGGTTCACTAATGTCCTTTAGGGAAAGAAATCTGCCGCCCTTACCTGGTCTGGCCTATAGGTGACTCTAGACCCACAGCAATGTTAACTGCCCTCTGAAATGGCCCAGCAATTCTAGCATTGTATAAGGTGGTTCACCACCACCTTCTCGAGGGCAATGAGGGTTGGGCAATAAAGGGTGGCCTTGCCAGCGTCGCCCACATCCCGTGAATGAATTAATAATAAAAGAATGGGCATTCAATTGCCCACTTCCTGAGAATAAATAAAACACATTTTGGGCGTGTAGCCAGAAAAAAGAGAGACTTATATACAGCACCATTCACTATAAGACCAAAGCGCTTTACAGCCAATTAAGCACTTTTGAAGTGTAGTCACTGTTGTAATGTGGGAAACAATTTGCACACAGCAAGCTCCCATAAGCAGCAATGTAATAATGACCAGATAATCTGTTTTTAGTGATGTTGGTTGAGGGATAAATATTGGCCAGGACACCGGGGAGAACTCCCTGCTCTTCTTCGAAATAGTGGCCATGGGATCTTTTACGTCCACCTGAGAGAGCAGATGGGGGGCCTCGGTTTAACGTCTCATCCGAAAGACGGCACCTCCGACAGTGCGGCACTCCCTCAGCACCGCACTGGGAGTGTCAGCCTGGATTTTGTGCTCAAGTCTCTGGAGTGGGGACTTGAGCCCACGCCACGACCTTCTGACTCCGAGGCGAGAGTGCTACCGACTGCGCCAAGTCTTGCTCCCTGTTCTTCACGCTGTCCCCCCCCTTATCTCTGACCCGTCAGGTGTCTGCGAGGATTCAGACAGCACCGCCACCACCCCGGAGGAGACGGGCTACGGCAGACGGACCCGCAGCTCCACCTCCAGCTTCGGCAGCCAGCATTCCAAAGTCTCCGGTGAGTGAATCTCGGCGTGCCGGCTGAACAAAACGAATCGTCTTCAAACGGGGGGCAGAATCATCGGGGAAGGGTGAACAGACTGGGAGAAGACTGAGGGGGTGACCTGATGGCGTTCTTTCAGATTATGAAAGGGTTCGATAGGGGAAGATGTTTCCACTTGTGGGGGAATCCTAAACTAGGGGCCATCAATATAAGATAGTCACTAATAAATCCAAGAAGAAATTCAGGAGAAACTTCCATACCCAGAGAGTGGTGAGAATGTGGAACTCGCTACCACAGGGAGTGGTTGAGATGAATGGCATCGATGCATTTAAGGGTAAGCTAGATAAACACACGAGGGAGAAAGGAATAGAAGGATATCTTGATAGATGAAGTAGGGTGGGAGGAGGCTCGAGGGCAGCGTAAACACCGGCATTGGGCTGTCGGGCCGAATGGCCTGTTCCCGTGCTGTAAAATGCTGCGTAATTCCATTACATTCCAAGTAATTCCATGCGATTCCTTGTAAATGCAGGCTGCAGCTCCGAGCACTCGCGCTACGTCAGCCTCTCGGAGCCGACCCGAAGACGCAACCTGTCGTCCACCAGCAGCGGCCTGTCCTCGGGGCCCAGCAGCGCGGCCGACATCGAGGGCGGAGCCAAGGACCTGACGTTCGAGAGGCCCCCTCGACCCTTCAGACCCTCCGATCGATCCTCGAGGTAAGGAAGAAATCCAGGGCGTGGGGGTGGGGGGGGTGGTGGTCCCACTGATGTGAGGTTGGAAAGAATGGAAGAACTTCCATTTATACAGTGCCTCAGGGCGCCCCAAAGAGCTTTACAGCCAATGAAGTGGAGTCACTGTTGTAATGTAGGGAAACGCGGCAACCAATTTGCTCACAGCAAGCTCCCGCAAACAGCATTGTGATAATGACCAGATCGCCTGTTTTTGTTATGTTAATTGAGGGATAAATATTTGCCCAGGACACCTCTCTGTTCTTCTCCTAAATACCAACTGCGGGATCTTTTACACCCAACCGAGGGGGGCGGACGGGAGCTCGGCTTAAACCCTCATCTGAAAGACGGCACCTCTGACAGTGCTGCGCTCCCTCAGTACCGCACTGGGAGTTTCAGCCCGGATTTTGCGCCCAAGACTCCAGAGTGGGGTCTCGAACCCATGACCTTCTGACTCGGAGGCAAGCGTGCTACCCACTGAGCCACGGCTTGATGGAGCAGCTTTTTAAAAGCATTGATTCGCTCACGGGATGTGGGCGTCGCTGGCAAGGCCGGCATTTATTGCCCATCCTTAAATTGCCCTTGAGAAGGTGGTGGTGAGCCGCCTTCTTGAACCGCTGCAGTCCGTGTGGTGAAGGTACTCCCACAGTGCTGACTTTGTTGTAGCGGTTTGGTACAACTGAGTGGCTTGCTCGGCCATTTCAGAGGGTAGTTAAGAGTCAACCATATTGCTGTGGGTCTGGAGTCACGTATCGGCCAGACCGGGTGAGGACGGCAGATTTCCTTCCCTAAAGGGCAATAGTTCAACCGGTTGGGGGGGTCTCCGCTTTTTAATTCCAGATTTATTTAATTGAGTGAACTCCCCAGCTGGTGGGATTTGAACTCGCGTCTCCGGATCATTAGTCGAGGCCTGTAGATTACTAGTCCAGTAACACGACCACTGTGCGACCGTAAGCCCGACGTTGGCGCGCTGTAACTTAACCCGGCAGTTATTCTAGCCTGACATCTGTAGAAGTCGACATGACGTCGACCAGCTCCTTCTCTTTAATAATAATCTGCATGTGCCTGACCTTGCGCATTCCAGGCGGAAGAATGGGACACCGGAGAGCTACCCGTCGTGGGTCAATGACACCAGGGTTAACGCCGACGACATTGTGGAGAAGATCGTGCAAACCCAGGACTTCACGGACGGCAGTAACTCAGAGGGTAGGGGAAGCACGGCAGCCAGCGGGATCGAGCCCCCCCACCCCGAGTATAAAGTTCGAGGGTCTGGAATTCCCCCTCCCCCCCCCCCCTCACTAGCTGGAGGTCTGGTGAGATGGGATGCCCGACCACCTCACCAGGAGGTAGCTGTGGGCCCCACCTTCACCAGGGTCTATGGCATGCAGCGGTGCCCGCTGTCAAAGAAAGTCTTGCATTTATATAGCGCCTTTCACGTCCACAGGACGTCCCAAAGCACTTTACAGCCAATGAAGCACTTTCTGAAATGTGGTCACTGTTGTAATGTGGGAAACACAGCACCCAATTTGCACACAGCAAGCTCCCACAAACAGCAATGTGATAATGACCAGATAATCTGTTTTAGTGATGTTGATTGAGGGATAAAAATTGGCCCCAGGACACCGGGGAGAACTCCCCCCTGCTCTTTTTCGAAATAGTGCCACGGGATATTTTACGTCCACCTGAGAGAAGCAGACGGGGCCTCGGTTTAACGTCTCATCTGAAAGACGGCACCTCCGACAGTGCAGCACCCCCTCAGCACTGCACTGGAGTGTCAGCCTAGCTTTATGCGCTCAAGTCCCTGGAGTGGGACTTGAACCCACAACCTTCTGACTCAGAGGCGAGTGTGCTACCAACTGAGCCACAGCTGACACTGTTGGGGTGGGGGTTGGGTTCTGAGCGATACCTCATCCTCCCCACCCCCCCACTTCTGGCCAAATCTGACGATGGGTCAAAGACTAAAGGGGTGGAGACTCGTCAGAACAGGTTCCTGCCCTATATTCTGGAACGTTTGTCTGGATTACACACCTGATACATTCCTCGCTCCCCAATCCCCCTCCCCTCCCCTTCCCCCCGCTCGAGGCCCAGGAATTCCAGGCCCTTATTAGTAAGAGTAGGGTGGGTTACACGGGAGGCTTGTGTTGTCCATCGGAGCAGTGAGTTACACAGCAGGGGGTGGGTTGGTTTCGCTGTGGGGAGTGGGCTATGCTACCGATAGTGGGTTAAGCGGCAGGGATTGGGCAGTGCTACAGCAAGTGGGTTATGTGGTGGGTTATGGTAGCGGGAGCGGGCCGGGGTGCCGGGAGCGTGCCGGGAGTGGGCCGGGGTACCGGGAGTGGGTTATGATACTGGGAGTGGTTACGTGGCGGGTTGTAGTGAAGTCTGCAGGGTCTGAACTCTGATTGTAAGTATAAATACTGACTGCGTTCCCTGTTGTATTGCAGAGAGTGGATTGCAGCTGTTCGTGGGGCGCGATGGGTCCACATTGTTCGGGGGCGTGCAGCTCAGTAACAGGTATGAGGTTCCACCCAGCAGCTTCTGTTGTGTCCCATCACTGGGCTCCAATCCATGATCTCAAGTACGTGCCTGAGGGTGACTGCATCAAATAGAAAGCAACTGGCCTCAAGTAACCTCCTGTCACACGGGATGGCCACAGTTATCGGAGGGGGGAAATGTTGTGTTCGGGTAGAAGGTCATCTTGCTTCCTCCAAACCTGCACTTCTCCCTGCCCCTCCAGTGCCTGTGTTTGTTCATTCTCTCGCTCCCTCCCCTCTCCTCTCCTCTCTCCCTATCACTGTCTCTCTCTCCCTCTCCCTCCTCTGGCACTTTCTCTTTCTCTCTCCTCTCCTCTCCCCTCTTTCTTTCTCTCTCTCCCTCTCTCCTCTGTTTCTACCCTCTGTTGCCCTCTCCTCTCTCTCTCTCCTCTCCCCCCCCTCTATCTCTCCTCTCTCTATGCTCTTGCTCTTTTCATTCTCTATCTCTCTTTCTGTCTATCCTTACTCTATCTCTCTCTCTCCCCCGGCGACATCATCCGAAAACACAGCTTCAGATTCCACATGTACGCTGACGACACCCAGCTCTACCTCACCACCACTTCTCCACTGTATATGATTTCTCAGACTGCTTGGCCAACATCCAGTTCTGGAATGAGCAGAAATTTCCACCAATGAAATATTGGGAAGACCGAAGCCACTTGTCGTCATTCCCCGCCACAAACTCCGTTCCCGAGCCATCAACTCCATTCCCTCTCCCTGGCCACTGTCTGAGACTGAACCGGACTGCTCACAACCTTGGCGTCGTATTTGACCCTGAAATGAGCTTCCGACCCCATATCCACCCCACCACCAAGACCGACTATGTCCACCCTCTGTAATATCTCCACCCCTGCCTCCGCTCACGTGCCACTGAAACTCTCATCCATGCCTTTGTTGCCTGAACTATTCCAAAGCTGTCTTGGCCGGCCTCCCATCTTCCACCCTCCATAAGCTCATCCAAAACTCGGCTGCCCGTGTCCTAACTCTCACCGAGTCCCGTTCACCCATCACCCCCCCTCCATGCTCGCTGACCTACATTGGCTCCCGGTTAAGGAACGCCTCGATTTAAAAAAAATTCTCATCCTTGTTTTCAAATCCCTCCCCCCTCCCTCTGTAACCTCCCCCAGCCCCAGCTCATTCCAAAATCGCTGCGTTCCTCCAATTCTGGCACCTTTGAGCATCCCTGATTTCTGTCGCGTCGCCATTGGCGGCCGTGCCTTCAGCTGCCTGGCTCCTAAACTCTGGAATTCCCTCTCTTTCCTCCTTTTAAGACGATCCTTAAAACCTACCTCTTTGACCAAGCTTTTGGTCATCTACCCTAATATCTCCTTATGTGGCTCAGTGTCAAATTGTAGTCTGATTACACTCCTGTGAAGCGGCTTGGGATGTCTTGCTATGTGAAGGGTGCTATATAGAAACATAGAAAAATAGGAGCAGGAGTAGGCCATTCGGCCCTGCTCCGCCATTCAATATGATCCTGGCTGATTCTCTATCTAAGGTATTGGTGAGACCGCACCTGGAATACTGCATACAGTTTTGGTGTCCATACTTAAGAAAAGACATACTTGCTCTCGAGGCAGTACAAAGAAGGTTCACTCGGTTAATCCCGGGGATGAGGGGGTGGACATACGAGGAGAGGTTGAGTAGATTGGGACTCTACTCATTGGAGTTCAGAAGAATGAGAGGCGATCTTATTGAAACATATAAGATTGTGAAGGGGCTTGATCGGGTGGATGCGGGGAGGATGTTCCCAAGGATGGGTGAAACTAGAACTAGGGGGCATAATCTTAGAATAAGGGGCTGCTCTTTCAAAACTGAGATGAGGAGAAACTTCTTCACTCAGAGGGTAGTAGGTCTGTGGAATTTGCTGCCCCAGGAAGCTACATCATTAAATAAATTTAAAACAGAAATAGACAGTTTCCTAGAAGTAAAGGGAATTAGGGGTTACGGGGAGCGGGCAGGAAATTGGACATGAGGCTGAGTTCGGGTTGGTCAGGGCCCTGTGGGTGGCGGAGCGGGCCCAGGGGCTGAGTGGCCGGGTCCTGCTCCTACTTCTTGTGTTCTTTAGATTTGAGGTTAGGATCAGATCAGCCATGATCTTATTGAATGGCGGAGCAGGCTCGAGGGGCCGATTGGCCTACTCCTGCTCCTATTTCTTATGTTCTTATCTCAATACCATATTCCTGCTCTCTCCCCATACCCCTTGATGCCCCTTGTGTCTAGAAATCTATCATCTCCTTGTGAAATATATTCAGTGAATTGGCCTCCACCGCCTTCTGTGGTAGAAAATTCCACAGGTTCACCACCCTCTGAGTGAAGAAATTTCTCCTCATCTCAGTCCTAAATGTCCTACCCTGTAACCTGATAAATGCATGTTTGTTGTTTCGACACCAATTTCATCATCGCTCTTGATTTGTCCTCGCAGGTGGTCCGTGAGCGACTACATGCCGGTGGTGATCGGGGGCCGCTGAGGCGACGTGCCAGCGCGGGATCGGGCTGTGCCCTCTGCGCCGGGCTCCGCCAGAAGCTTCAGTCGCCACTTGGCCTGATCGGGGATGGCGA